>JAQQSO010003205.1:0-13748 GCA_028658305.1 Pachyuromys duprasi
ATTTTTTCTTTGTTTTGTAGGTTCAGTGTTTTGACTATGATGTGAGAGGTATTTCTTTTCTGATCTAGTCTATTTGGTGTTCTGTAGGCTTTTTGTATGTTTATGGACATTTCTTTCTTTAAGTTGGGAAAATTTTCTTCTATGATTTTCTTAAAAATATTTTCCGATCCTTGGAGCCTGGAGTCTTCTTTTTCAGCTATTCCAATTATTCTTAGGTTTAGTCTTTTCATGGCTTCCTTGATTTCTTGGATGTTTTGTGTTTGGGACTTTTCCGATTTTTTATTTTCCTTGATTGAGGAATTCATTTCATCCAGTGTATCTTCAGCTCCCGAGATTCTCTTCCATTTCTTGTATTCTATTGGTGATGCTTACCTTTGTGGTTCCTGTTCTTTTCTCTAAGTTCTCCAGTTCCAGGATCTTCTCCATTTGTGTCTTCTTTATAGATTGTAACTCTGTTTTCATGCTTTGTATTGTTTCCTTCATCTGATTGACTGTGTCTCCTATTTTGGTTGTTTCCTCTCTGTTTATCTTGGATTGTTCCTGTATGTGGGCAGTTAAATCCTTCTTAATTTCTTTGAGGGCCTTATTCATTTCCTCCTTTTGTGCCTCCTTTTGTTCCTCTAATATCTACATAATTATAGCTTTAATATAATATTCCTGTGTTTCCACTGAATTAAAATCTCTATTGCTTTCGGGTGTTTCTATTGGGGCCATGGTGTCCTGATTATTGTTGGGTGAGTTATTTCGCCGATTTCTGGGCATTTGTTTATATATAATCAAGGAGCTGTTTGTGCTTTAAGGCTGAACTTCAGAGTAGAACTGTCAATGTCTTGTGTCAGGAGTATCCTTCAAGAAGAGCAGGGAGTTCTAGTGGTTTGATAGTGTGTGTTGTTGCCTCAGTTGAACTCTGTTATGGGATCTGTGTGCCTGGCTTCGTGCTCTGTGCTAGAGGTTGTGAGCACCACAGGCTGGTCTCCCCTCTGGTCTAGAGGTTTGGCTCCTCACTCTGTGCCAGAAGCTGCGTGTCCCCCTTTGATATGTGCGCTAGGGGTGCTGCTCTGGTCAGGAGGCTCCGAGCTCTGCCCTGGGCTTGCTGCTAAGGGCTCTCTTTTGGACTGGAGCCTTGGCGCCTCCTTCTGGGTCAGGGGCTGTGCACCAAGGTCTGAGATGGTATTTGGGGGCCCCTCAGTCTGGACCTGATACTATGAGTCCCAATCCAGGGTGGTGGCTGGATGTGCCTAGGGGTGTGGGTCTGACAGGTGTAGCCCGCAGCATCTGGGTGAAACTCAGTCCGTCTGAGGTACTGTGTGCCCCAGCCCAAAGTGGTGGCTGCTGGCGCAGAGGATTGTGGGCTCGCGCAGTGCAGCCCGCGTTATGCAGCCCGCATTATCTGGGTGAAACTCAGTCCGTCTGGGGTATTGTGTGCCCCCGCCCGAAGTGGTGGCTCTTGGCGCAGAGGGTTGAGTGCCCATGCAGTGCAGCCTGCGTTGTGCAGCCTGCGTTATCGAGGTGAAACTCAGTCCGTCCAGGGTACTGTGTGCCCCAGACCAAAATGGCGGCTTAGGCGCCCAACCCGCCTGTTCGCAGCCTGTCTCCCTCCGGTGTTTTTCCTGGGAGTAGCTGGGTGTCCCTTGGACTTTTCCACTTGATTTCCCCACCGTAGGAATTTCGCTCACCTGGCAGTTGCAAACGCTGGTGTTTTAGGTCCGAGATCTCAGTCTTCTGGTCGCTGTGCCTACACTACTGTCCTGCTCCTCAGACACAGTGTCCTCCTGGGGCAGCCATCTTGAAAAATCCCCAGAATTCTTGATTTCTAACTATGAAGGCCTTTTACTCACATAACCCATTTAGTTTTTTTAGGAAGTGTAGGAAGTGGAGGGGGATATGTGCTGTAAAGTGTTGATACAATCAATTTCCTAGTGTTCTTGCCAAACATATTTACACTGTCACCAGTAAGGAAAAGTGTCTTCTCTCAGGGACGTCCAAAAGGTTTATGAAGGTCTTTAGGTTCTCCTAAGGATATCCTTAATCACCCTGATACTCCTAAGGCAGCAGAAGTCTGCCTTTGTAACTTTGTTTCTGCACTTTTCATTTGCTGGAAGGAAAGTCATTTTGTTATATGCAAATACTGTAGCCTTGTGAAAATCTCTGAGTTTTCTTAAAGATAAAATATGCTATTTCAGGCAATGCAGTAACTTCTATTTCTTCGGCATGTGGCTTTCAGCAAGGGGGCACAGTCCCTGGGACACTGTCATCAGGCCAGAGTGTAATCCAGAGGCATTTTTGACTTCTTTATACTGGCCTGTGTTAGCAACATGAACCTAACTAAGATTGAGTAACCCAAACAGGTAGGAAAACATTGCTATTTCCTAGACACTTCTGGGTTCAAAAATAGTCATCTGTCTGAAGAGCCTCTGTTCATTGGTTATTTAAAGTTTTCCATCTTCTCATAATCAGCTTATACCGTAATGCTTGGTTTTACATTTGGGGTGAGCCCTGGTGGGTGCTTATGGCAGCAGAATACTGCAGTGATGCAGGATGGATTGACTATGAATGTTTCATGAGGAACAAAGACTTGACTTTAAATTCTTTCCTGCAATCTTATTTGTGATAGTTCTTTCATATGGAATCTTGTAAATCCTTTGTGTATGGTTGGCTTTTTGTTGTTTTTACTTGGAAATTTAGCATGTGTTGTTGAATAAAACATGTAGCCATTTGCCTTTCTTCAAATATATGAACACTAGGCAGGTGACAGGGATGTTAGGCTCTTTTCTTTCTAGGACCTCCTCCATCTTTCTCAGTGTTACCTTCCTGCACAGATTTGATGGAGTCATAATCTATGGAAATGTTCCCCATGGCTTGGGATTGTGTTCTGGCCAGCATTGGGCCCTTTAGAGTGACTTGGACAGGTCTTTGCTTCCAGTCTGCCTCTTCATCCTTATTTTTCTCCAAAAGCACATGAGGCCATTCACAGAGAACTTAAGTCTTTTCTTACCAGGGCTCTTTTCCAACCTTCTGTATTACTGGACTAATTCCCTCATTTACAAATGATTTCCTCCTTCCTGCTCATTTACTTGATAAGTAGGTGACTATTTTGTGGTCCTATTCCTTTAGATATTCTCTGTACTTTGAAAGTTTTTTTGTTTGTTTGCCTCTATTATTATATCTTTACTTATTCTTCTACTAAGAAAGTGCATGTGTGACAGCTTCTCTCCCTCACTTTACATCTTTTCCTGTAGGTATTGTGAGTATCTACTAGATGCTCAAATCCAAAGCAGATTGTTATCAAAATCTCCTAAACTTACTTTGCCATAAAAGGCTGCTAATAAGGCTGGGCTCTTAGTCAGTGGCAGAATACTTGCCTTGTACACTCAAGACTATAGGCTCTATCTCCTTCGAGCTCCAAGATCATTTATTTTAATTTATTTTATTAATTACAGTTTATTTACTTTGTATCTCAGCTGTAGCTCCCTCCTCCATTCCCTCCCAATCTGACCCTCCCTCCTTCTTCTCCTATGCCCCTCCCCCAGTCCTATGATAGGGGAGGTCCTCCTCCTCTTCCATCTGACCCTAGTCTATCTGGTTTCATCAGGAGTGGCTGCATTGTCTTCCTCTGTGACCTAGTAAGGCTGTTTCCCCTTCAGGTAGAGGTGATCAAAGAACCAGCCCCTGAACCAGCTACCTCATGTCAGAGGTAGCCCCTGTTTCCATTACTAGGGAACCTTCTTGGATGCTGAGCTGCCATGGGCTACATCTGTGCAGGGGTTCTAGGTTATCTCCATGATTGTCCTTGGTTGGAGAATCAGTCTCAGAAAAGACCCCTGTGCCCAAATATTTTGGTTCTGTTGCTCTCCTTGTGGAGCTCCTGTCCCCTCCAGGTCTTTCTGTCTCCCCTTCTCTCATAAGATTCCCTGCACTCTGCCCAACGTTCGGCTATGAATCTCAGCCTCTGCTTCAATACCCTGCTGGGTAGAGTCTTTCAGAGGCCCTCTATGTCTTGTTTGTTATTTTCACCTTCTTCCGATGTCTATTCCATTTGCCTTTTTGAATGAAGATTGAGCATCTTACCTAGGGTTCTCTTTCTTGCTTAGCTTCTTTAGGCATACAGATTTTATATGATTATCCTATATTATATCTAATATCCACTTATAAGTGAGTATATACCATGTTTGTCTTTTTGCCTCTGGGATACCTCACTCAGGATGATTTTTTTCTAGTTCCCACCATTTGCCTGCAAATTTCATGATTTCCTTGTTTTTAATTGCTGGAGCTCCAAGATCTTACTTCACACTTTCCTATCTGTTTCAGTGGGTCTTTCTGCATTCATTTACTCTGCATAAGCTTCCCTCATAGTTTCTACGATGGAGTAATGTAAGCTTTCCAAGTATATTAATGGCTTTACTCTTCCCTCAGGATGGCAGCTGGTAGTATCTACTATATTATAGATGAGAAAAATAAGACAGCATTTGGTTATTTTTTTTGTGTGTTTCATAAAGTACTACAGGAATCGGAATCTGTGCTCTGTAGTGGGAAACAAATGTTCTCAGTAGAAACAAGCTGAGGTGGCCATGTTTGTGCTTCAGAACTGGAGTGTGCACTGTGACTGCCAGTGCTCTGCAGTTGGTGACTCAGTGGGACGGCAGTGCAGGGCAGTTAATGAAGAGCTTGTGATGCTCATGGAGAACAGTGGGGTCTAATAGTTGTGATATTACTTCAGGAATTTCATACATTTTTGTAATTGAAACATAGAATTTGGTTTTTGGGTTAGAAATGTTATTTCTAATATCCCTGCCTTTATAATTTATCATGTTATTTGTTATTTGCATCTATTGTATCTGGAATGGGTCATAAATTGACAAGTCTGATTTTTGCAGATGAAACTTGTGGGTTACAAATGATGTTTTCTAGCTGATTCTGTAATTAAAGTGTGATTTCATCTAGAATTATTAAATATCTTAAAAGTCTGCAAGCTACAGAAAAATCAAGATTTGTTTCTTTGGCTGATTAATGGCAGTGTTTAATATTCTATTGACAGTGTTGCTGGAATATGGAGAAACTGACGTTTAGTCCAACATGCTTTATTCTCTCTAGCTCCAGCAAAAAATCATTCCTGAGGAGGACCAGCTGATGGCAATAGCACTTGAGTGCATCTACAACTGCGAACGAAGTGACCAGCTCTCTCTCTGCTATGATATCTTAGAATGCCTTCCACAAAGAGGATGCGGGTAAGGAGGAAGCCAGTCTCACTGAATCTTCTTAGTCTAGTACTAAAACAAAAGCACTGCTTTCGAAGTCTTCATCAGCAGAAGATTTTGAGACCATGAGAAAAAAAGTCTAGCTCAGTGGTGGGCTGCATGTTCAATATTCATGTGGCCCCCAGTCTACCCCAGCCCTGTAAAAAAATAAAGATGAGTCATATAGACAAGTAATTGTCTGACACCTTGGTGTTTGGAGGTAGCCTTAATTTTTCTGTTAGTAATGGGAGTTCTTCTGTGATTATAATTTCTGTTATCATTCCATTAAGTGTGATCATTACACATTGAAAAACAAGAAACACCAGTACTGTAATAAGAATCCTTTGAAAGTCAAGAGCAGTGACTTCTTTGTTCTTAATTTTTTAAAAAAGAATTTATGGACTACTTGTATTTATTCTGTGAATTCTTTCTTCTTAGTCTATAGTTCTCTCCCTCGACATCTTGTAGTGGTCATTCCCTTACTTTCCCTTTGCAGTCTAGCTCCTAAGTGCCCCACATGGATGCTCAGTACAAGCCAGCAGCCTTGTCTGCATACCTTCATACTTCAGCAAAGGCACTCAACCTCTCTGGTCTTCAGCTCCTGCAGTAAAATTGAGTATTGAGACAGGAAAGCTTCCTTGCTGTAGGTTTCTTCTGTCCTTGTGTTTTCTATCCCTCTTCTCATGTCAGGAAAACGTTTAATTTTTCCTGGATGGGCGGTAGCAGTCACCACATTTTTAATCCACACTGAAACACTTGTTCTGTAGCCTTGGATATGGGGAAATGATGAATGGAAGATAATTTTGGCATAGGAGTGGAGTATTATCCCAGAACCTGACCTGATTTTTAAGCTTCAAAGGTGAAGAATGTCTTCACAAAGTAGTGGATTGGCTGCCTTCAGGTTTACCCAGCTATTGTTGGCCCCCATCCTTGTCTGGCCAAGGCATACTGGGTGCCTTAACATCCCTCAAGAAAAGGAGTCCTGTTTCAACTGTTTAATCCTAATCCTGTCACTCTTTTGGGCTGAACTGGTGTTTTACAGCTAATGCAGGTGCTATGCAAACTTTTCCTGAAGAGATGTAAATAAACGCTTTCCCCATAGAGGGTGCCAACGATTGACCAGAGGACAAATTCTAAGTTCAGCTTTGTGAATTAATGAGTTTGTTGGTCTTGCTTATGAAGCACATGGGTTTGAGATGTGTGGATGACCAACCACAAAGAAACTACGCTACTGTAAAGTCTGAGCTGGTAATGGCTTCTGTATAGATGGAGTATGCCCTTCACTTAACCTTTCACAGCTTACTTACTCTAATATTTTCTTAGATCACAGACCCTGTGCAGCTGGGGCAGAATCACATACAGTTGGTGTGGAGGAGCAGGGTGTGGCTGATTGCTGAGCTGTGGGTCTGCTGACCTCCACTCCTTCCTTTCTTCTGTGAGAGGCTGTCAGTAGGCCTAGTCTCAGGGTTTGCTCCGGAGTTATCACAGCTTCTCAGGTGAAATGGTGCTGGATGCCATGCTCACAGGATGGTGTTCAGCAACAGGGCATAGAGGGACAGATAGGACACCTTAGGATAGCAGTCTGCTGAGCAGAGGATGTCACATCATTCATGAGGCAACTGCTTTTTGCACTGTGAAAAGTCAGTGTCATTTAGAAAAACATTGTTAAGACAGGCCCCATTGTTCTATAAAGAAGCCTATGGGGCATATTCCTCTCCTAATTTGCAAGTATAAGGTAATGTATGAATACCTTAGTTGAATACCTATTTGAAATGAAGCATTTTTAAACAAGATATAGTTGTTTGGTGCCTACTTTTCCAATACTGGATACCTGTCTTCACAAAATAAATGTATCCTTCCCTCCCTTCCTCCTTCCTTCCTTCCTTCCTTCCTTCCTTCCTTCCTTCCTTCCTTCCTTCCTTCCTTCCATTCTTCTTTCTTTTTTCCTCACTTCCTTTTTCTTTTTTGATGGTAGAAATGTTTTTGACACAGGGTTTTATATAGTTCATGCTAGCCTCAAACTCTCTATGTAGGTAGGGTTAGTCTTGAACTTGTGATGTTTTAATTTCTCCCATCCAAGTGCCCCAGTTATCACCCAGCTTAGCTCACAAAACAAATACTTTTACAGATAATTTTCTTCGTCTTCTCTTTGCTTACCTCCTGTGCTGGTTTGTGTCATCTTGACATAAACTAAAGTCTCATTTGAGAAATGGCCTCCATCAGATTGGCCAGTGGGGATGTGTATGGGACAAGTTCTTGATTGTTGATTGATATGGGAGGGTCCAACCCACTCTGGGTGGTGTCACCTAAAGGTGGTTTGGCCTGAGCAGTGTAAGAAAGACAGCTGAGTAAGCTATTGAAGCCATCCTATAAACAGCATCCTCTGTGGTTTCTCTTAATTCCTGTCCCCAGGTTCCTGCCTTGAGCTGTGCTGGTTCCTCTTGATAATGACCTGTAACTTGTAATGCAAAAAAAACCCTTTCCTCCCCACATTGCTTGTGTTCATTGTGTTTTCATAGTAACAGAAAGCAAGCTAGGACAACTCTGTTACAGCATTACACTTCTAATTTCATAGTTAAATTAACTAATTGATGTAAAACCACTGCTGATCGGTCTTCCCACCACTCTTAGTGTTTCCACCATCCAGGTTATGTGAACACTGTCACAGCAAGGTGTGACTGTCATTTTCTAATGTGGCATTCTCCTTTCCCTCGATTGGATGAGTCCCGCTTCTGTTGATTTTTGTTTCTGACCACAAGTGGTCAGAATTTCTTCATAATCTCTCTGCTCCTTCTTTTCCTTGCCCCATCCTCTTCTTCTGAATCTCCCCTCACAGGATTTGCCCTTTATCTTTTGTGTGAACAGTCCCCTCTGCTGTTCAGCTCTTATTTGGGACCCGACCTCTCCTCTGTGCTACGGATTGACTTTTGCCTTCTTCTGTGATGTAGCCTCTTGTTTCAGTGGAATGAATACAGTCTCAAATAGCTTTTCCTCCAACATTGCATGGGCAATGTTATAATTTCACCTTCACACTAAGGTGGCTGTTTTGACTCTTCATGGAATTCTAAATTCCTCTTTCTTTCCCTGAGGCTTCTGAATACCTTGCTTTTCCCTGTCCACACTGTAGAGGAATCTGATGCTGTTCTGAAGCTTGTGCTGGTACAAGGCTTTTACCTTTGTGCACAACTTTACTATCTTATGGTCAGAACATTCTGGGTGTTCTGAAATTCACTAAGGTTGGATTTTGTTATGAATTTTACCTCAGTGTATTGGTTATTGGTCTGTTTCATTCTCAAAACTCTTCAGACCTGGGATGATAAGACCTTGTGGCATATTCCCAAATAGTCCTATATTTTCCTTGATGAGTTTATTTCTTCTCCCTTCTCTACTGCCTCCACATCTTGTTCTTTAAAGGTTAGGTCTGCCACATTTGGTATTTAATTGTAGATCTTATTTGTTCATGTATTTGTTTGCATCTCTTTATTCTTTTCTTCACATTTTGACCTTTTATGAATTGAGCTGAGAGTTCTTCAATTTTTTCTTATAAGCTAGCTTTTGAATTTTAATATTTATTTTGGCTTTTTAAGCTCAATGAACTGTTTCTTGTAAATTTAAAACTAACCTATGAGTTTTAGTCCCAAATGCAAAGATAGACACTCTTCTCCCTTCTTCCTGCACTCCCCATTACCCAGCTTTTCTGCGAGTATAGCTAAATAGCCTCCTCCCCAATACGCAGTCCTACCACGGGTGTAGACAGCCCTCCTCCCCGTGACCCAGCTCTACCTAAAGCTTTGCTTGTGTGTATTCTGTTGCACCTGCACCTTTACTCTATATATGGTCTTTCACTTTGAGTAATTCTTGACCATTGTCAAGGGAAGGCATTAAGGTGCTGTGTTTTTACTCTGTACCTCTCCATCATTGCTGCTTGACCTTTTGAATAAGACCAATTATGACTGTATTTTTAAAATTTAAATATTTTTTGCAAATTGCATACATAAGTACTGTCTTTATCTTTTCTATACCTTTTTCTTAACTTCTCCTGTGTTTCTGCTACTTTTTTCAAAGTATTGGCCTCTTGTTCATTAATTATTATTGTTATTATTGTTACACACACACATACACCATCAAGAACTGTTCCTAATTCTTTTTTCTTGAAGCAAAATTAAGTCAAATGTACTTTAGAAATTAGTTGCTTGAATCTCCAACAGAGAGTGATGTTTGATTCCGCTAATTTAGTCTTAATCTAGTGAATTGATTCAGTGAGACAGGCATAGGTGATTTTACTATATGCTTTTGGGTGTGACCAGAGATCGGTCTGGTAATTACCTAATGCTATCAGTACCTCAAGGAAATAGTGTAGGACTTTGGGGGTCTTGTATAGTTCATAGGAAATAAGCCTCACATTTTTCTTGGACAGTGTTATATTATCCTGTGTAAGAGAAACACCCCTTTCTCCTTCTTATAGTTTTATATTTTATTAAAAACCCAGTTCTAACCCTAATTTTTATTTCTTTAGGCATAATACAAAGGTAACCACATCACTTCATGACATGGTAGACCAACTGGAAAAAATTCTCAGGTGAATGAAAAAGAGAAGTTTTTTGTTCTGTGCTTACTAAGATGTGTGTCTGGCCATGTACTTGAGGCCTGCCTGTCATTCATGTCCAGTTTCTCTGTGTAGTCCCTTGACTGTCTCTTGAGTATTTTCTCAATGAGGTCTGTACTATAATAGAGTGCTGGGTTATGAACCTGATAAGCCTGAGTGTGTGTGGCATGCACATCTGCTTGTGCTCCCCACCCCCATATCTCTCCTCCTCTGTGTAGTTTTTGCTGGGATGTAGACCTCACTGTGTACATCACGGTGAACTTGAACTCATGGATAATCTTCCTGATTCTGTCACTCCTGTCCTTATATAACAGATGTGCACTTCTTTTGCTTATCTGTATGTTTTTTTTAAAAAGCATTCTGTCATGTAGCTCAGGCCAGCTTCAAACTCACAGTAATCTTTGTGCCTTAGCCTTCCAATGTTGGGGTAAAAAAGTATGAGATGCTATTCCCAGATAAGCCTATATTCAAGTCTAAATATTCCCACTCATCAGCTATGTGGACTTTTGAACCTATGGCTTTCTTACTTATAATTGTTATTTCATGAAATGATGAAAGTGCTATTAGATTAAGAAATTAAAGTTCCTCACACTTTATAGGCACACAAGAAATGTTAATTTATACAGCAACAGTTGCATCAGTCAGCAAACAGTGTCTATTACACTGATAAGACTTGGAGCACAGTGGTATGTTTGACTGACTGTTGGGGTAATATCAAGCTTTGTTGGAACTTTAATGCATTTTTGTTGGGATATTCTTACATTTATAATGAAATGTTGAGTTTGAGCCATCATTCTCTGAGGCTGAAATATTCTTATTATGTCTTTTGAAGAGTTTGGTATTATTTACTAGCATTCATTTTTACATACATACATACATACATACATACATACATACATATTAATTCTTCAGTTCTGCACTGTAAATGAAATTGAATATAAACTATGAGCTGTGGGTGTAACTCAGTTGGTGGAGTGCTTGTCCACTGTGCACAGATCTCTGATTCCCGTGCACGCCTAAAATACGTATGTGGTGGCCTGTTGTGGTAATGCCAGCACTAGGAGGTGGGGGTAGGAGGGTCAGGAGTTCAAGATCATCCTGAGGTGTATAGGAAGTTCATGGCCATCCTGGAATATGTGAGAACTTGCATCAAAAAGAAATGAAAGGGGGGAGGTAGAGGAAGCAATATATAATTACTGATGGTATCGTTTTATTAATAGTGTGTATATGGAAAAGCATCGTTCTTTGGAGACTATTTACTCTTTTTTGTTCACTCAAACTAGAGATGGTAGTGTAAAAATATTTTAAGTTGCTTTAAGGGAGCAGAATGCTCTATACACCATGGTGCTTGTATACTGCCCAGAATTGTAGTCTAGTACTAAAGTCACACATTTACCTTATTACTGTGTATGCTTTTAGAGTAGAGGCAGCTTGCCAGTAAGATTTTGAGTTGGATATTTCATTTTTTGAAGGATAAACCATTTACTCCAGGTAAATCTAAGAAAAGCCAATGAGAAATATGTCATTTGATATATAATTATAAGTTTTATTTTTGGTAATAATTAATGTAATATGTAATATTGGGTCACGTATACCTTTTACTTTTCTACAAACTGTCTTAAATATAATTTAAATTCTTAAGATACTTAGTCTCTTTGGACAATGTTAAACATTTCTTCTTTCACATATAGCGTGTCAGAGCTTTTGAGAAAACATGGACTAGAGAAACCAGTTTCATTTGTCAAGAACACCCAGTCCAGCTCGGAAGAGGCTCGCGGCCTGATGGTGCGACTGACCAGGCACACAGGACGGAAGTATGTAACAAACTTGATCGATTGATGCTTGTAGGTGGTGTGTGTTATATCACTTGTTTTCTTTTTTTGACAATTCCTGTAAGTTATACGATTGGTCAGTAACATACTGCAGCTATAAAGCATATAATTGGTAAGTTTTCATATATGCATATACTCATGATACATACAGTCATGATATTTAGAATAATGCCCACAAGAGATAAAG
This sequence comes from Pachyuromys duprasi, assembly GCA_028658305.1. Classification (NCBI taxonomy): domain Eukaryota; kingdom Metazoa; phylum Chordata; class Mammalia; order Rodentia; family Muridae; genus Pachyuromys; species Pachyuromys duprasi. The sequence goes on from JAQQSO010003205.1 coordinate 11,860, forward strand.
GCCCTTACATGTTGCCATTTCATAGTTCCTTTCCTCTCCTCCCTCCCCTCCCCCAGGGCTGCTGCTGAGTTTTTTTCTATCCCTTTACATACTGTTTCCTGTCATTGTTTCTTTTACTGAGCATCATTGTTGTGGCTTATCCATGTTGTGCCATGACCCAATAAATTAAGCTGTTTCATTTGCTGAATAGTATTCCATGTATTGTATTTATTTCACATTGTATATATTCTTACCTGTTAGTGGACATTAGGGTTGTTTTGAGTTTTGACTTTTACAAACACAGCTTTTATAAATATTTAATTATTTTTCAAATGAATGCATTAAAAGAAATAAATACGTAAAGGTAGTTGGCAAGGTTATATGCCAAATGAAAAAACAGAAGAAGAAACCCTGCCAAATATTCTTTTCAGGGTTCTTATCGTTTCCTTTGAGCAGACTCCCTTTAATCAGCTTAAAAAGTCAGCCTGTGCTGTTGTGATTGTCGTGTTCTTAGGTTGTCAAGGAAATATTGTTCACAGAGTTTTATATTATTCTTTTTCTAGCAAACTTTTAAATTCACCCAAATTATCATTGTCATCAGTTTTTGGATATTTTTCAAACTATGGGTCAAAATCTTCCTCCTGCCCAGTTTGTCTCATAGCCTTTGCTGGGAACACTGGCCTTTCTCTGCTGACTTGTCTCTGCAACCTTACTGAAAATCAGCTTCTACGCTGGTGAAGCTGTGTTTTGACATTTTTATTCAGTCTCTTCATCCATTTATTTTTCTTCAAGTAGCACACTATGTTAGTTATCTCAGCTGTATTATATATATTGCAATTAAGTAACATTAGTCTTCTGACTTTTTAAATTTATATGATATAGGTTCTTTGCATATCTGTATAAAATTTGTAATTAACATTTTAAATATTATTTGTGATTTTCTTTATACTTAAGAAAAGAATCTTGCTACCTAGCTCAGGCTGGCCTTGAACTCAATATGTAGCTCAGGCTGGGTTCCACCTCACTTGTTCCTGCTTTAGCCTCTTGAGCATTGAGATTACAGGTGTGTGCTACCGAGCTTAACTTCATTTGGGGTGTTCATAGTTGAGCCAGGTCTGTTCACAGCTGGGGGAGTATTGCCATGCCAGTCAGTCTTCACCCTCTCATTCCATGGGCAACAGAGTGCTTTCTGTTCATTTCAACGTGTTCATATTTTCAGTGTGCAAGTCTTGTAATTATGTAAAATTGATTCCTAGGTATGTGCAGTGGTAATTTGAATTAAAATTATTTGAAATTGCTCATTGTTAATGTATAGATGTGCAATCTGTGTGTGTATACTTGTGAGTTGGAGTCTCTCTGTGTAGCTCAGACTGGTCTCAAACTCATGATTCTCTTAATTCTTATGCTGCACCTTCTGAATATGAGGGCCATAGGTATTCATCACCCGAACGATCAATTGATCTTTCATATATTAATCTTTTTTCTTCCAGTCTTGCTGGATTCACTTTATATTGTTGAATGTATAACTTAATTTTTATTCTTGTTGCTTAACATACTTTCTAGCAAATTTTAGATACTCATGTTTTCACATGAATAGGTAAATAAAAGATCATAATGATAACAATTTTTAAATTAGAGTATTGGTGTTTAGTAATTTTTAGCTTGTCATCATTTAAAGTAGTACATTTATTCTGATGGAGTTATGAATTGTGCTGTTTCTCTTTGGAAATTTATTTAGTTTCAAGAGAGCTAATGAAATTGAATTCTTTAGTTAATAATTGCATTTTCTTCCCTTTCTCAGAAGACACATTTCTTCTTTTTTTTAATTTATTTATTTTTATCTCAATCACAGGTTAGGTACTTTGAATCCCAGGCATAGCCCCCTCCCTTATTCCCTCCTACCCTCCCAC
>JAQQSO010003206.1:0-13747 GCA_028658305.1 Pachyuromys duprasi
CAAAAATCAAGTTTCCATAGGTGTGTGGGTTCATTTCTGGGTCTTCTATTCGGTTCCATTGATCCACTATTCTGTTATTATGCCAATACCATGCAGTTTTTATTACTATTGCTCTGTAGTACAGCTTGAGGTCGGGGATGGAGATACCTCCAGATGATCTGTTGTTGTAGAGGATTGTTTTGGAGATTCTGGGTTTTTTTGTTAAAAAAAATAATAATAAATAAATAAATAAATAAAATAAAAGACAAGTGGATAGTATATCAAAAAGGGAAATTAATATTTGGTGGCAGAGATACCTAAAACTGGTCAGGCAAAGACCCACATAAAATATGTAAAATATTTTAAACATACACTATTAATTAATATATTATGCAGACTGACTAAACCAGATAGATTCTGGTAACACGGGTGACATTTATCTGGAAATATGATTGAGATATAGTGCTAAAGGAACAAAGCAGAAACAGAAAATGGGGTCACTGATTTCAAATATTAGGAGATGCAAGCCTGAGCATGCAAGCAACACTGAGAACTCACACAGCCCTGTTGTTGTCTTTAAACATGAGCAATGATATGTACGTTCTCTGTCAAAACAGAAGGGAAAGCCAACTTGGCAAGTGAATTATACCATGTACCAGGGGCTGGCTATACAACTTATACCTTCTCTGCATATAAGAATATATATATATATATATATGTATATATATGTATATATATGTGTGTGTGTGTGTATGAATGTATATAAGAAAATAAGTGTTATAAAATACATATAACATAACCTGTATATAAGAAAATAGCTGTTAAGCCTGAAAGCTGGCCCAGACACAAATCCTATTATAGTCAAGAATTTTCTAATGTTCTATATTATTCATTATTAATTGCTCTGCTCACCAACTTTATGTCAGTTTGACACAGGTTAGAGTCATCTTAGAGGATAGACCCCAATTAAGAAAATGCCTCCTTAAAATTGGAGTGAAGGCAATCATATCAAGCATTTTATTAATTTTTGATTGATATGTGAGGGCCCATTATAGTTGGGGTCATTCTAGGCTAATGGTCCTGAGTTCTATAAGAAACCAGGCTGAAAAGCCAATAAGCAGCAATTTGATAATAAACTCTTAATGAAATAACTCTTCCTCCCCCAGTTGCTTTTGGTCATGGAGTTTCATCACAGCAATAGTCACACTATGTAAGTCATGTGTGTCTAATTTGTAACTGTTCCTTTTTTTGTGTGACTTTAATGACTGACAACTGATTCTCAATGACTGGTTCTTCAACCTCCCTCCCCCACACCTGAGGGAAGAGCAGCCTTGCTAGGCTGCAGAAGAGGACATTGCAGCCATTCCTGAAGAGATCTGATAAGCTAGAGTTAGATGGAAGGGGAAGAGGTCCTACCCTATCAGTGGACTTGGAAAGGGGCAGGGAGGACATGAGGGAGGTAAGGGGAGGATAGGGAGGGAATGCCAGAGGGGTCTATGGCTGGGATACAAAGTACATAACATGTGATTAATATAAAATAAAAAGTTTTTTTTAAAAAGAAAATGGTGGTGGGAACAATGCTAGTCCTTTCCCCTTCAGAATAATTTCCTCCCCGTATGTTAACCTTTCTTCCCAATGCTTTTTCTTTATCCCTTGGCTCACTCCTATTATTCATCATATTCTTTCAGTGCCTTAAAACCATTGAAGATCAACACAGTAATCTGTTTATGACTAATACTAAACACAGAAGTCACCTTTAGACAATTGAGAGTCATGATATTTAAGTAGGTTTGTTTTCTTACAAACTAACTCTCCCTGTGCTAGCCTACTAACCAGACGCCCCTGTGACATAGATTTAAAATGTGTTAGGTGGAGTCTTTCAGAGGCCACTTATAAGTGAGTGTATACCATGTGTCTCTTTCTGCTTCTGGGATACCTCACTCTGTATGATTTTTTTCTAGTTCCCACCATTCATCTGCAAATCTCATGATTTCCTTGTTTTTAATTGCTGAGTAGTATTCCATTGTGTAAATGTACTACAATTTCTGTATCCATTCTTCTACCCAGCAGGGTGTCAAAGCAGATGCTGAGACTCATAGCCAAACTTTGGGCAGAGTGAAAGAAGGGGGAGATAGATACCTGAAGAGGACAGGAGCTCCACAAGGAGCTCATAGACACAAGTTTGAGTCTATGAGCTAGAGTGTTCATACATTAAAACTGATCCAAACTTGTCTCTTATGCTAAGCTCACCAGTTAATTTTGACATACCAGTTAATTCAGCAGTCCAGACAGAGCAGTTCCACTACACTTAAGGTCCTCTTTTTGTTAGTCTTCCGCTGCATCAGTGAACGGTCCCTGGAGAGCACTGCCCACATTTTAGTCACTATAATTATTTTCCAGATGTCATATGAAGAATTTATTCTTTTGAGTCAGCTTCTTTTTATTCATGCATGGTAGTAATCTGTTTTTATTTACTTCTGATTAGTGTTTCATTGTAAGTTATGCCATTAAATATTTAACTCTTCCTCAGTTGATGAATACCTCTATGGGAGACATTTCTCATTCAGGCCACAAGATACAGGTATTTGCAAGGACATTGACTGTCTTTTTTTTTTTTTTTAATGGCTACAGGTATGATTGAAGGACTACCTGGTAAGTGTATTTTTTATTTCACTCACAAATGATAAACTTTCAAATTGTTTTCCAAGATAATTTTTCTTTCTTTATATCCCCACCCACAGTGTAGGAGACTTTTAGTCACTCCTCCTTTTCACCAGCACTTTGATTTTATTTTTATATGCATTCTATTATAAATGTAGTGATACCAAACTTTTGTCATATATTCTTTTCTTTGAGTATTAGTGATGTTAGACATGTTTTCAAGAGTGTATTTGGCATCAGTATGTAAACTTCAATAATGTGACTTTGCAACTGTTTTGGTCATTTATAAAATCAGTGTGTTTTTCCTGTGAGTATAGAGTAATGTTTCTTAGGCCGACTGAATGAAAGACATCATTTCCTATGTTTTTCACATATTTTATCTTAGCAAATGCTTGCATATTTTGTTCTCAACATTCTTTCAATTTTGATTTTTAAAAGTAAAATGATTATTTTAAAATTTAACTAATTTTAATAATTAATTAATAAACATTTAATGCCTCAGGTTTTAAGTCTTCATGTTTTTTTCAAATTAAGCCCTTTTGTCTTCATCTTATTTTAGCACATAGATACAAAATTACTCCATTGTTCTTTATTCAAAGGATTATTCCTCTCTATCAGATGACTTTGGAAACATTTATTTACACCATGCTATAAGACAAAACTAACCATCCAGCCCTGCACAATTTTTATTTAACAAAAAAGCACCCATTTTGTGTATGGGTTTATTTCTTGATATTATTGGGTATGTCAATGATTTACAATATATTGTTTTCACATAAACATATTGAAGTTTCTTAGTATAGTATAATAGTATATTTTCAAATCATGCTGCTCTTATTTTGAAAATTATTTGATAGCTATAATTTCTTAGATTATATGTATATATCTTACATTCAAATATCAGTTTCTTTTAAAAGTGAACATTTATTGGGAATTCAAGCCAAAAAGGATGAAATCGACTTTTGATAATTTTGATGTATATTATATGCCTCAATTTTTATTCCCTTTCTTTTGTTGACTTTATGGTTTTAAGAACATCAGAACTGTGAATAATTTGTTAATTTATTGTTGATTAACTTGTGTTTAATGGTATTATAAATCTGAGTCACTTAATGTCTCAGATGACTTTTTACTTTGGACAACAAGAAAGCACTAGTGATCATGTGCAGTCCAGAACATTCAAAGAAATAACACTGTCTACCGCTAGTTTGCTCACTTTCACTAGGTTGCAGTAAGCTTGTGTTGAGACTATACTGAATGAAGATGTGAAGGACTGACAAGGGAGACGCAATCTTATGGATGAAGACAAGGAACCACGTATACCTTCGTCCTTCCCTGCATGAAACGGGAAATTGGAGAAATGCAAAGAAATACTACAGTTTAATCACCTTCAAGGGCACAGCACAAGGGGAAGTCCTAAGTTTTAAAGATTGACAAAGATTCTGATCATAATTTAGGTTTGCTGAAACCACAGATAGACTGATTCTTGTTACTAACTGCAAGAGGGCTCTGAGCTTTTAAATGACACTGTTAGTACCCATTTCTGCCCTTATTTTGCCAATCTTATAATGCACTCAATTATTTTCATTCAATGAAGATCAAAATTATACAAACAAAATTATGTTAATACAGCATTAAGTGAAAATATACTCAATTCTTTGGGTTCTAAATATAGGCAACTCAGCATGAATATTCATAATATAATTAACTGGGTTGCATATTCTATTTGCTCTGAAAATTGATAGAGATAAATGAAACTGCCTTGCATATAAATTTATCTGACTACTTGCTTCAGTATTCTGTTGCATTCAAGTGTTTTCAAGCTTGATTTATGTATCCTTTTGCATAGAACAGAATGTTACTCAAACTGATGAAGGTACATATGAGAGATAGAATCCATAATCCATTTACAAGTGAGAAATAGTAAGATAAGAAACTTGGAGGAAAAAATTGGGTATGGTTACACTGAGATTGGGAGTCTTTCAAACTGTTAAATATATAAACTCAGCGTACATTTCCAATGTCAAGGTATCAAGATAGCTTCATTCTGATAGACACTACAGATAAAGATGAGATTAACCAAAATCCAATCAAAAGGACACTGTCTTTATTAGCTATGGTAAGAAAATACAGGGTCATTTAAGGTTTTGCTTGTTTGTTTGTTTACGCTGTTTTGTTACCTTCTGATGCTGTGACAAAATGGCTAAGATATGCCCTCACAGGAGGCTAAGATATGCCCTCACAGGAGGTTACTTTGGGCCCTGTTTTCAGAGGATTTATTCCACCATCATTTGGCTTTGTTGATTCTAGGCCTGTGTTGAAGCAGAGCATCATGTGTATGCATGTGGGGGGGAGGGGCAGTGATACAGCAAAGATGTTCACCACAGGGCAGTTGGAATGTGAGCAAGAGAATACAAGATATACCTGCTCATGAACAGGCTCACTGCTTCCTTCTACTTCCATAGATTCTACCATTAGGCCACACATTGAATATGTGAGTTTTTGTGGAACATTATGGAATGAAAATAAAATACTTCTTACTGAGGTAATAGAAACCAAAATGTGCATTTAAATGCTATTTTGCAAAACAAAGATTTCGACTTCGTATTTGTAAATCAAAGGAAAAACTGGCTAAACCTCATTACTAAAAAGTGTTCTTAAATTACCATCATCCTATAATCTATATAGTAACTGTTACATTTTATTTAATTACTTTAAGATGAGTTCACAAAACTTTTTATCATTCACTTTGTATTTCATCTTCATACTTTGAAATTTTAATCTAATTATTGTATTCAATATTTTTGGCTTCCCATCTGCCATACTGAGCTCTCTCTCCACCAGGTTAACACATCAACTACAGCTGTGGAAACAAGATGAATGAATACAGTCTGGTTCTACATCCTACAGCATACAAGAAATCAGACCATGTTTTCAAGTGTCTTCAGAATCACTATGTGACCACTTTACCAGCCAGAGTGACCTTTGAAAGGTCACTAGCTATGACCTCGCAGCTCTCAGGATTGTTGGATTTCAGCATATCACATTATCATTTCAAAATGATTGCAAAGCATTTCCCTAAATAGGTTTAAAGCTTATTCCAATTGGAAATCCTGTAAAATAAATTAGAACTCTAAATACATTTATTGGAATTTGGAATTTATAATAATGACTTGGCTCAAGCTTAAGTCTAAAATTAGAATGCCTTTTCAAATAGAATATTTGAATTCTCTTTTATTCAGCTGTGTTCTACTTTTACTTTAAAAAAGAAAATTTTAAAAAGGATCTATTTTTCTAATGCGTTCCAGATTGAAAAGTGCTAACATTTTCAGCTAGGAGAAACATATTGGATTTTTCTGTTTTTGTGATCCAAATTACTTTTTTGTTTGTACTTGTTTTTTTTAATGGAACAACAAGTTGTAGGTTTCATAAGACATTTACATATATGGTATATGTTCCTCCTCACCTCCCTTTTCTGCCCTGTCTTCCTGCCAGTCCCCTTAGAACCTTTTAACCTCAGTAGCTCCATTTTGTCTTTCATCTCACAAGTGTTGCTCTTCTGCCTCTTGAAAACCAGTGTCACCCTATGATGGCTCCTTTTCCTGTTTCTTGACATGTGCCAGCTCTGACTCAAAGTGAGCACCACACAGGAGAGAAACATGTCATTTTTCTCTCTGAGTCTGGTTTGCTGTGCTTCATATAATAATTTCAAGAGTCACCTGTGTTGCTAACAACTTAATTTCATTTTTCTTATGTCTGAAATAAATCCTTTTATGTCTGTGTGTCACATTTTCATTACCCACTCATCCATGAGGAACATCATGAACGGTTCCACTCCCTCACTATTATGGCTACACTAATAACAACCAAGGTTGCAAATATCTCACTGGTAGGAGTTAGTGCCCTTTAGTGCCTGGGAGCAGTGTAGCAGGATCTGTGTTTAGTTGTTTTTTAAGCCTTCATTATCTACTTACAAAGTGGCTGTACCAGTTTATGTTCTCAGAGAATAAGGGTTCCCATTTTCCCATATCTTTACCAGTATTTGTTGTCATTTATTTACTATAGGATAGCCACACTAACTGCAGTGAGGTGGAAATACAAAATAGTCTTAATTTGTATTTCTCTGATGGCAGAAGATACAAAACAGGTTTTAAAATGATTGTCTATTGGTGCAGCATTAGTAACAGAATAGTGAGTATCAGTGCCTTCAATATTATTTTTAAAACAGGAAACCTTTTTCTCATGAAACAAATTTTATCATCATCATCATCAATTACAATTTATTCACTTTGTATCCCGGCTGTAGCCTCCTCCTTCATAGGAAAACATTTTAAAAATTTAGTTATTTTTATTAATTACAATTCATTCACTTTGTATCCCAGCTGTAGCCTTCTCCCTCTTCCCCTCCCAATCCTGCCCTTCCTCCTTCTCCTCCCATGCCCCTCCCCCAGTCCACTGATAGAGGAGGTCCTCATCCCCTTCCATCTGACCCTAGCTTATCAGGTCTCATCAGGACTGGTTGCATTGTCTTCCTCTGTAGCCTGGCAAGGCTGCAATCCCCCCTCCCCCCAAGGGGAGGTGATCAAAGAGCCTGCCAGTAAGTTCATGTCAGAGATAGTCTCTCTTTCCCTTGCTAGGGAACACACTGAGCTGCCATGGGCTACATCTGTGCAGAAGTTGTAGGTTTTCTCCATGCATGTACCTTGCTTGGAGTATCAGCAAAAGACCCTTGTGACCGGATTTTTTTATTCTGTTGCTCTCCTTGTGGAGCTTCTGTTCTCTCCAGATCTTTTTATCTCCCCCTTCTTTCATAAGATTCCCCAAAGTTTGGTTATGAGTCTCAGCATCTGCTTAGATACCCTTCTGGGTAGAGTCTTTCAGAGACCCTCTGTGTCCCTCAGCTGAGGAATGGATACAGAAATTGTGGTACATTTACACAATGGAATACTACTCAGCAATTAGAAACAAGAAAATTATGAAATTGATGGGCAAATTGTGGGAACTAGGAAAGATCATCCTGAGTGAGGTACCCTTGAAGCAGAAAGACACACATGGTATATACTCACTTATAAGTGTATATTAGGCATATAATATAGGATAAACATACTAAAATCATAGGAAACCTTTTAACAAAAAAATCAAAAATCAAAGTAGAACATAACAACAAAGATCCTTAAAATCAGAATGCAAAATTTTAAAATAATTCATTTCGACTTTTGTGGTAATATATGTATTTCACACATTTATTCATTTCTCTATGACAATGATTTGACATGGATAGTCTTTCATCTAACATTATATGAATTTAGGCATTAAATATAATGTGTTGAATGTAAGTACTAACGATCTGTTGTTTTCCATAAAGGTGTTATTATATTAATCTGTTTGTACCATGTTTAGAGTAGAGTGAAGACGATACTTTTTAGGGCTCATATATTGCAGGATATATGTTCTTAATTCCATGGTTATCTCCAGATGTCAGTTTGACTCAAACTTAACATTACCAGAGAAGAGAGAACCTCAACTGAAGAATTACCTCAGTCAGACTGGCTTATATCCAAGCAAGTCTGTTAGACGTTTTTGGAATTACTACTTGTCATAGAAGCACTCATTCTATTGTGGGCAGTGTCATCCCTAGACTTTTGGGTTTGGGCTGACTAAGGAAGCTACCTGAGCAATCAAGAAGTAACAAGCCCATATACACCTTTTCTCCATGGACTTTCTTTTGGTTCCTGCCTTGAGTTCCTGCCCCATATTTTCTAAGTAACTAACATATTACAAAATTTAAGGTGAACCAAAGCCTTCCTTCCTCAAATTTCTTTTATTAAAAATCTTTACAGCAAAATAGAAAGCAAAGCAGAATATCTAAGCCCAGTTTGAAAGATGCTAGTGGTATATGAACAAAGCTACACACTTGAAGTTAATAGTTGCGTGTGTATTTTAAGAGAGACTGCACTGATACTTATGATTTGCAAGCATTGTTTTAGATTCAAAATTTTAAGAAAAGTGAGTTGATTTTAACTGAAGTTTGGAAATAATACAAGAAATTAATACTCAAAGCTGCACAGGAAAAATCTGAGTCCCATACTGATAAGTGAAGCATCTTGGGGACCTTTGGACACAATGGGTTTCATATTGAACACATAACTTATATGTCTTTGAAAGCCAAAGACATCATTTAAGATGAATTGTGTGGCTTAAATTTTTTCATCAGAGTGGCATTTCTGGTTTATAAAAATATGTCTTGGAGCACAAAAAGTACTGATTCATATCTTTCAGTTCTGAGGCATAAGGATCAAGGGTTCAAGGTAAATTTCAGCTATATACTGACTTCGAGGAGAGTTTGTGCTGTGTGAAATGCCATTTCTGAAAAGAAGCAGAATGAAAAAGTTCAGATATACATGTTTCTCAAAAATGGAGCTAGATGAACATTTGCAAAGGAATAAAATAGGATTCTGATCTGTAGGTGAATGTAGAGGTATTAACTGCTGAGCAGAATTTCCTTACATTTAATGAATGGTTACTCATCATTTCATTTACTCATCATTCATCACACTAATTATCAGAAGACCAAAATCACTTATGTTATACTTTTCTTTTGGGAAGCCTGTTCACTCCATTTGAATAGACTAACACAGAAGTTTCTGTGTTGTTATACTTCGTGAACACCACTTAAGCTGTATGCTATACAGAGTGAGATGCGTTAATTCTCAGGTTGATTTGGGGGGTTACTATTTTCACTGTTTTGTTTTGGCATCTGTCTCTTTTCATTCTGAATATTGTGTTGAATGCAAACACATTCAATACTAAGTGAATGATGTCAAAGTTCAATGTTTTTTTTTTTCTTTTGTCATTGGGAGACATGACAAAGAACTATAGGAGAAGTAATTCTAGTCGGCCTCCTTTGCATTTTTGCAGGTTTTAAGAAATCAGAGATGGATACTTAAGTACCACGCCTGTGGATAGAGCAGGGCTTTATACAACTCCCCCCATTTAGTGAGAAATAATTATTATAAAACATATAGTCAGTTTTTAATGAGAAGATGAACATATTCTTGCTTCTCCCATTGCTCACTTGCTCTAATTCTCTCACCTTTCTCTGTGCCTCAGTGTCCTTGATGGTGAAACAGGGCTTCATCCATGATTTCTGAGGGTAAGTTCCATCTTGAAGTTTCCCTGGTTCTGTAACAGTGAACTCCTATACTCTGAACAGGGAAAAGACAGAATAGCAGCTGTATTAGTCTCTGCATGTCAGTTAAGAAAAGAATCCGCTGCGTGCTCTGACAATTGGGTTGCTGCTAAGTCTTTCCCTGACCCTCCTCTTTCTTTCCACAATGTTTTATCTTCATACATGAGGGTAGCTAGACTCGCAGCACCCATGAGTTTTCATTAAGTGCCCTGGAGTTTTGCTATGGAATTAAATAGATTCCCCACAGCAGAAAAGATGTTAACTATTAGGAGCACAGTTGTGCAGCATAGCCATGTGTGCATGTACATCTCCACTGCAAAGTTGCTCTAATTTATAGACAACATGAAGGGCTGAAACATGCTCTCCTTCAGAGAAGGCCTTTCAAGTCACTTTTCAAGTAAAACTCCAAATGGCTCTAGATTACAGCCAGCCTGCCGCCTCCACCTCTTCTCTGATGACAATTCAAGACAGCTGCTAAATTTAACATGCCTTTACTGGAACCCGGGGCTTCCAGCACAATAGCTGTCTGTGTGTTGCCAATCCCCAGGATGTACTCAACTTTTGAATTGCTGCACAGCAGCCCCACTGATCCTTAATCCTTGTGAATACAGCATTGACACATGGCCAAGAATTTCAGTGTATTCATTTCTAAAGGGAAAAATAGAAACAAAAGGGAAGGAAAAGCCCAACCCAACATGTTAAGACACATCCTGTGAGGCAACAAAGCTGGAGGAGGGGGATAACTTCATAAATACCAGCAGCCCTCAATATGCAGATGGTTCTTGTTCTAAAAGTTCATTTGCAGGCCTTTCATTTGGAAACCAGAATGCATTTCTCTATAGAAATGGCATTTTTCTTCTTGTCTTAGTTATTTTTCTGTTGATGTGATAAAATCCTGGGAACCAGGCAAAATTACTGAGGGAGGAGCTTATCTGGACCTTCAGTTATACAGGGTAAGGAGACCATCTTGACATAAAGGCATGACCACAAGTGAACAGCACAGTGGCAGGAGCAGGAAACTCAGCCACATTAAGCTGAGAGAGAGAGAACTAGAAGTAAGATGATGCACTGAAATGCTCAAAACCCTTCTCCAGTGATGTATTTCCTCCAGCAATGCTGTATTATCTTCCCAAGCAGTGCTACCAAATGCAGACCTAGTATAGTATCAAACCCCTGAGCCAATGGATGGCATTTTTCATTCAAACCACCACAACAAGTTCCATGGTAGGTGGCTACAGCTTGACCCCAGGGTAAAAAGTAAAAAATAAATAATACACATGTTTTTCATGTTTTCAGTCTGTGGTAGTTAGACCCTGTTGTCATTAGGCCTGTGACAGCACAGTGGATCCTGGCAGCTGTGCACAGCAAATAGCTGCTCAGTTCCTGGCAGCCAGGAAGCAAGGAGAGAAAAGAAACTCTTGACACCCCATTATCTCTTTCAGGCTTACTCATGGTCTTCTTTCTAGTGGTCCTTATTACCCAACGATTCCATTATGTTGCTAGAGGCTTTGAAACAAAATGTCAGCATATGAATATCTGAGAGATAATCAACCCAAACTACAGCAATATTAGTATTGCTCGGCTTAGGTAAAACTGTTAAAAGAGTAACAGTATTATGAACGGGAAAAACATTGGAGTAAGTGGTGATTATCTTAAGTTGTGAATGGAAGCACTCAGCATTTAATTATTAACTACTTCTTACACCATTAGAAGGTAAAGAACTGGAGTCTTGGAGCTTGAGTCCATTGAGTTTCTCTGAAGCGTAATCCCTAGCTAAGCAAACACTGATTCTTTCCTTAGGAGAAACTTGACTTTCCCCGTGTTCTTCAGCATCTGTGTTCACTCTTACTTGTGACCTTGTATTTGACCTAGCACTGTGGGGAATTATTTCCCTTCTATTAGTAGTCTCTACAGTCCTGTGGAAGATGTGTTCCTCCTGTGTTTCAAAGTCTCCTGCTCAACCTCCTGCTAAGTTCCTTTTGACAAGCTTTCAACCTACTAAATAATGAGACCATCTGGGCTTGGCCTAATTTCCCTGTGTACTTATCGAGATTTCCATCAGTGACCAAGATCCCTGAAATTCCTAGATCTTACTACCTAACTAGTCACCATAAAAGTGACCCTGACCTGTCCAAGTTCTCAAGACACTAATAATAGAAACAGATTCTGCACGTATAAAAAGAGCACAGTATATGTAAGTAATCTGCTTGAGCTTGGGGGTTTTGACTCAAGTGTCTCAAAATAATTTAGGACTTTGGCTGAGTGGAAGGCCTGGCCTTGATAATTTAACATCCTCAGGTGGCTCCCTGTAAGTTCTGACTCCCTCCCACCCAAACCTTTCTTTCATAAAGGACACAGGAAGCAGGGTGTACTATTTTTCTTTTAAACTTCACCATTTCTGTCCTTTTATTCCTTTCTGCTGGTGCCAAGAATAGCCTTGGAGCATTTCTCTTATGCTGTAATCTTAGAATTGCCTTTTTTTTTTTTTTTTGAAAATTCAAGGGACTTTTTTTTTTTTTTTTGCTAAAAGAAAATAGAAATAGGTGGGAGGTCAGAGGTCCCTGCCTGTGCTCTTTTTCTCATTTTTACCCCACTTAAACCTGGCACAGGAAGACAAAGGCACTGATAAGAGAAAATAATGGGACTCTGGAGTTTACAAAGAGCAAATTAAAATGTAGCTGTTTCATTTCAGAAAAAAAAAATCAGACTTCTACGGGTTGGCAGAATGAGGATCCTGAAGGTCATTTGGCCTGCACTCTCATTAGTGCATGATTCTCTGATTTGAAGATGAAGATGTTTGTTCCAGAGTAATTATGATCACACTGAGAACACGACCAAGTTTTCAGGGGAAAAGGCTCTGCTCCCATCATTCTCAGTTTGCAAGGAAAGAGATGGGAAAAGGCACTTAAAAATAGAACGACATTGGTGCTACAAAACTGACAGAGAGAGAAAGTGAGTGAGTGAGAGAGAGAAAGTACAATTAAGCTATATAAGCAATATAGACAACCACTTGGCAGCATGAGGAAAGTTTAGAGTTCATATGGATGCATTCTGCTAATTTCAGTATGAAATACAAGAGAATGAACACATTTCTTTACAAGGATCATTGAGCGCCAAGAGAAGATTTTTTTTTTTAGACAGAATAGGTGGGTTTTTCAGGTTAAAAAGTTATTAACTGGACTCAAGATCACTTTGTATACTATATATGTTAGTATATATAGTTATGAATTCTATACTTTTTTTTCTCTAGGAACACCTGCATTTATTTCTAGGATCTTTTAGTGACAGAGAAACATAGCTGGCAATGTTATGACTAATGAAAAACACAAAGTTAATGTCATGTGGAACTAGCAACATTATTTATTCCTTCCACCATAAATATTAATAGAAATCAGAGGACCTGCAGCAGATTTGAGATATATTATGCCTATTTAAATAATAAATTTGAGGGAAATATGATGATGACAATTTTTGAACGCTGGTATGTATGTAATAATACATACATGCATGTGCCCTAATGGATGTGGTTTTACCAATTCTCAGCAAAGTGTAATTTATTTTATTTTATTTTATTTATTTTATTTTTATATCAATCACAGGTTAGGTATTTTGCATCCCAGGCGTAGCCCCCTCCCTCATTCCCTCCCACTCTCCCACTCCCTCCCTCAAATCCCTCCTCCCCACCCCCTCCAAGTCCACCAACAGGGGAGGACCTCCTCCCCTTCCATCCAATCCCAGCTCATCCTGTCTCCTCAGGGCTGGCTGCAAAGTCCTCCCCTGGGATCTAGCCAGTCTGTCACTCCCCGGCTTGTATGGGGGAGGGTCAAAGAGTCAGCCATCAAGTTCATGACTGAAACAGTCCCTGTTTCTCTCACTAGGGTCTTCAGTCCTACACCGAGCTATCATGGGCCCCATCTG
>JAQQSO010003207.1:0-13746 GCA_028658305.1 Pachyuromys duprasi
TTGGTGGACTTGGAGGGGGTGGGGAAGAGGGAGATGAGGGAGGGAGTGGGAGGGTAGGAGGGTATGAGGGAGGGGGCTACGCCTGGGATTCAAAGTACCTAACCTGTGATTGATATAAAAATAAATAAATTAAAAAAAATTTTGAGAACCCAGAAAGAGAAGGTATGGCAGTTTGGAGAAACCAGAGATGACAGTGTGGTAGTTTGGAGCAGACAGACAGAGACACTTTGTGGTGCAGCGGCTTGGAGGAGACAGCTTACTGTGATGGAGATTGGCATAGCTCCAAAAGAACCCATAGACCCTAAACAGCCGGGAGAAGTAAAGGGGTCTGTGCCCCCTCTCCTCACTATTCTTTCTCCTACCTAGGGTTGGGGGTTTGGAAGAAAGAGGCTTTAAGGAACCCCAGATAAAGTAGAGTTTAAAATGAGTGCTACAATATACAGTTTGTAAAGGGATGCTATTCTCTGTTATGATTCCTGCCTTATGACCAAAGAGCCAAGCCATAAATGTATTTTTGCTAGTTGTTTTGTTGTTGTTGCTTGTTCATTCATTCATTTGTTTGTTTGTTTTCAAGACAGGGTTTCTTTGTGGGTATCCCTGACTGTCCTGGAACTTGCTTTGTAGACCAGGGTGGCCTTGAACTCAGAGATACCCCTGCCTTTGCCTCAAGTGCTGAGATTAAAGGTGAGCGCCATCACACCTGGCTTTTGCTAGTTATTTTAGTAATGTTTGTGTTGCACTCCATGTATCAGGTAATCATGGTTACACTTGAAAACCAGGAGTCCTTTCATTTTCCAAACATATTTTATAACCATATAGCAAAATAACATTTTCTCTTGTTTTTTTTTCTATTATGAATTTTTGGTGCATTCCCAAGAGAATACACCATTCCTATTAGTATAAAAAATTTAAGTTCAGTGAAACATTTGGAAATGATATGTTGGCCATATATTCTTTGGTTGAGAACAAGTAAGAATTTTAAGACAGTATTTATCATAAATTATTTTTAAAATAACTCCTTGTGTTGGGGACATAGGCTCTTACCTGAGTTTGGTGGGTCTGTGTCCCTCGTTTCTGTCTGTACCTCTGGTCACATCTGTTCAACTTTAACTCTTATTTCTCTGTAAAGCTGCTCATTGAAAGTTTTAAGCAGTCACCAAGGTTTTACCAGTTAGCCTCCCCTTTTCTTTTGCATCTCTTTCCATGTAATCTCAGCCATTCTCATACATCTTATATGTAGATTCACATTTTATGATGTGCTTCTGCTGAAAATCTCCAGGAAGTGCCACAGAGTCTTATCTCTGATTCTCTTGTCTTTCTGTCTGTCCCCTTCTCTGTTTCTGTCCCCTGCCACCCCACTGGTTCCCCCTACCTGAGAAGTTTAAGGGAACACACCAGTGTATCAAAGGGGAAACAAGCAGGTGTGGTTGCCATGGCCCAGCATCATCAGCAGTAAATCTCCTTCGGAGAGAAAGCCCCGTACTGGGAAAAGTAGAACACCTAATGTGGGGTCTCCGAGGTAAGGGGTGACAGTGGAGAGCAGGAGAAGCTTGCAAAGCCAAACTTTGTCATTAAGGACCATTGTGCCTGGAGCAAATTCCTTTAATTCATGGCCCCAGACACACAAGCTGAAAGCTGGTCATAGAGAGCATCATTTGAGCTGACAGTAGTAATGTGTCTCTAGATGAGAGAGTGTGTGAGGCTTGATGAAGGGCAGTAGTAATTGGAAAACATCAGCAAACTAAACCAATGCTATCACAAAAGAACTTGCTCACATCATTCAGAGCATTATTCTAATGCTAGGGGGATTTAACTGGCCTAAAGTGATGATGGTGCAATGGTAGAAACAAGGCTGGTTGTGGCATCAGGTGTGAGGAAGAACCCGGGAGGACGGCAATGAAATGATATGTCTTTGTGACAGTGCTGGGTCTGTCTAGAGGTTTGGCCCTTCTTGCCAGTTCCATAAACTCACATTTGAGTTTTGTGGTGAGAAGATGGCAAGCAGGAAGGAAGATGCTTTTCACGCACAGGTAACTTGGGCATTGTGAATGCAGGGTATGCTGGGTAGATTTATGATAACTTGTCACAAACTATGGCCGTCGGAGAGGAAGGAACTTCAACTGAGAAAATGCCTCCATAAGACTGAGCTGTGGGCCAGCTTGTAGATCATTTTCTTAATTGCTGATTGATGGGTCCCAGTCTATTGTGGTGGGGCCATTTCTGAGCTGATGGCCCAGGGTTCTACAAGAAGGCAGGCTGAGCAAGCCATGGGGAGCAAGTCAGTAAGAAGCACCCCTACATGGCCTCTGCATCAGCTTCTGCCTCCAGCTTCCTGCCCTGCTTGAGTTCCTGTCCTGACTTCCTTTGGTAGTTAACAGTGGTGTGGGAAGTGTGAGCCAAATAAATCCTTTCTTATTCAAGTTGTTTTGGTCATGGTGTTTCATTACAGCAATAAAAACAACAACTTAGGGCAAGTCTGATGACAGAGTAGCAAGGGAGAGCATGCTTTCCACTGTACTAGGACTGTTTTAAAGTAGATCTATGTAAGCTCAAACTGACCCTGGCAGCCAATCCCAGGAGTAGAGGAGGAGCATTCCACATTGTCTATCAGCAGAACTGTGGGAAAGAGCTAGGGTGAAAGCAGAGGAAAGAATATGCATTTATGAGGGCACTGAGTGTTTGGAACATTGTCTTCCTACCTCAGAAAAACTGGAGAGGCTGTTAATTCCACCCAAGTGTGAGGGGGGTGGATAAATCACCAAAGCAAAGCTTTCCAAACACCCTCGATGGAAGCACAGCGGAAGTCCTGACTTCATGAAGGAGCCGGCTTGCAGGTCTCCTCCCCATTTAATTAGGGATTGCTCATTTCGTTTGACACAATCCTGTGAGAGATCTAAACAAACGTCTACATGTCACCATAATTTACTTTTCCTGGGAAAACTACAAAAACATCTTTCTTTTTTTGGCTTTCTCAAGTGCTTTCCTACAGACAAGCTACAGGAAGACCTCTCTCTTGTTTTCCCCTGTGCTTGATTTTCTGTTAATTATTCCCCCTCCCCCTCCCCAGTAAGAAGGATGTCTTTACACTGGACATTTAGCTGGGTATATTTTGTCTCTATATCTGTTGTTATTGGGGCATTTCACAAAAAAACTATTAGTAACATCTAAGTGCCTTTGCTTGCTATCACCAACAATGTCTGTATTTGTTTTGCTCTTAAACTCATTTAGTGCATTGACCTGGTGCCTTATTTGTCTTGTTCAGGATTCTCAGCAATTATCCAGGAACAAGGACTCATCCCTGTCCAAGGTCACGTGCACTTAGGTCTTGAGCGGGCTTCACTGCTACTTTAACAGAGAATATCCATACATGAAAGAAACAGCAAATGCCGGCAGCTGTGCTGAAATCCTTCCTGTCAGTTGAGAGAGCTCAAATAGGCTGTTGGGTGAAAGGGCTTCTTTCCCTTCCATATTATAAATCTCCTTCTGTCACTTCACTACAAGGTCTGGATGGTTCTCAGACCCAGAAGACAGTGAGCTCTAAGGTCAAAGCATACACCTTTCTGGAAGGATGTGACTCTCCCTGCTGGTCCGGCAGGCCTGGCCTAGCACTATCATGAAGGCATATGGATGCAGTGTCTGGGAGCGACAGGCGTGAACATGGTGAGGGGAGCCCACTCCAATGACATCTCTTATAGGTCTCTGTTCTTTCAAAAATTGAACTCGCTGGAGTTTTTAGTATTCTTAGGTGAAGCTCTGAAAAAGGTGATTGTCCCTGGAAGGTAGATGTCACCTACGTCTTTAAGGATGATGTTTGCTTGTTGCACCAAGGTGATCCAAATTGCAAGGTTTTGAAAGATGTAATGATGACTTAAAAGGCTCTCTAGAGGCTAACAGTCTTTCCTGAAAACCCGCTGTAGAGCTTCTTACACGAATTCCTGAATAGTAAGAATAAGCCAAGGGCTCTAACACATGGTGAGAAAATTTACAGGGTTCATTTGATAAAGGCTGATTTCTTCTTACCATGTCACAGTGCAAGACAGGGCAGGGGAATCTCTGCTCCAAGAAGTTGTTCAGTGGCTAATGCTTGCCCAACATGACTTCCCTGCCATGGCTTTCTGGGACATCCTCTGGATTTTCTGCCATCACCTGGCATACAAAATAGAAGAAATTTTTTGAAAAGGAAGTGCTAGCCCTGCCTAGGAGTTGGGAAAACCTTTCAGGATTGAAATAGACTTGGAGGGATTGGTAGAATGTAATAGACCATTTCACAGAGGAAAAATCATGGCAATGTAAAAGAATTGTGAGTAAACACGATGTGTTCCAGTAATAGTGAGACTCACAAGTTAGAACACAGGATCATGGAGTCACATCCCTTCTAGGACTTGGCAGTGGACTGAGAGATCTCATCATGTTTCTGCTGCATCTGAAACCTCAGTTCATTGAGTTTGTACCCACAGTTGCCTATTCCTGTTTCATAGGGTTATTAATCTTTCTGTGTACAGAGTAGCTCTCAGAGGCTTGAGAACTCTTCAGTTCTAAAGAGAAGCAGAAATTTTCAAAAGAGGAAGAAGGAAAAAAAAGCAAAA
This sequence comes from Pachyuromys duprasi, assembly GCA_028658305.1. Classification (NCBI taxonomy): domain Eukaryota; kingdom Metazoa; phylum Chordata; class Mammalia; order Rodentia; family Muridae; genus Pachyuromys; species Pachyuromys duprasi. Next base: position 4,587 of record JAQQSO010003207.1, read on the forward strand.
CCAAAGAGCTCATGTTTATTATGACATGCTCTAATATGCAGTGTAGCAAGGTCCACTTATTATCTACATAGTATTTAGATATTTTGAGTTCCTGAAGGTAATTGTCATGGCTTGTGTGCCTTTGTTTCAGGCACACAGGTACATATTGTCCTATCAGCTTTTTGTCATATGAGTCCTTCCCGTGAGCTCCCTCACTGGCCTCTTGCTTTCTTCAGCATTAGACATAATGAAGAGAGAAAGGACAAGAGGGAAATTGCAGACTTTTTGTAATGTATTTTAAGGAGTGACATGTGATGGTTAGATTTAATTGTCAACTTGACACAGTCTATAATTACCCCAAAAAGAGAGTCTTGATGAGGGACTGTTTAGATCAGGCTGGCCTGTCAACATGTTTGTTTTGTTTACTCATGCTAGTTGATGTGGGAAGGCATAGCCCACTGTGTACCACTGTCCCCTAGTCAGGGGGATCCTGCAGATTATTAAGTGTAAAGAGAGGGATGAACATGAGTAAACACTCATTCATCTATTTGTCTCTGTTCTTGACTACGGCTATGTCTAGTTGCATTATATTCTTGCCTTGATGAACAGAACCTGGAATGGTGAGTCAAACAAACTTCATCCCTAAGTGGCTTTTTGTTAAGGTATTTTATTACAGTAACATGAATGCAGTCAGAATATATGACACCGTGTTTGCCACATTCTACTTGCTAGAGGTAAGGCACTAGACCAAGCCCACAACTCAAGGGAAAAGGTGTGTAGAAAGACATGAATATCAATAGTTCATTGGCACTATGCTGTGGAATGTCTGCCATGGAATTTTGCCTGCTGGGATGGTTAATCTGGATTGTCAGTCTGATTGGGACAGGTTGTCAATCACATTGGAACTTAGAAAATTATCAAAGCACACTTCTGGCTGTATCCATGAGGATGTTTCCAGAGACAGAAAATGAACATATGGGTCAGCCACTAAAGCAGAAAGATTTGCTCTGAATGTGGGTGGGACCATCCAATAGACTAGAGACTTGAATGGAGGAAAGGCAAAGGAAGGAGGGAGTCAACCGGTAGGTGCAAGCTTGACCGTTCTGGAACAGGTGTGTACATTGCTGCTCCCATTACTCATGGACATAGTTTTGGCTTCTCCATCCTTTTAGAATACACATACACCAGAGACTCTGCAAGGTGTTTCCAGGCATTAAACCTCAGATTGGGACAGCATTGCTGTTCCCTTTTGTTCTGCGGTCTCCAGTTTCTAGGTCTGAGCAGCTACAGAATTCCCCATTTCTCTGTTTCTTCACTGTGCAGGCAGTCATGTAAACCAATGTAACAAAACCTTTATAATTATAATTATACACTATATATGAGACCCTGATTAATGCAGATATTCTCTAGAGCCCAGTCCCGGCTAACACAAAACAGATGCTCCAAAAAGCGCTTAGGCAAAAGATTAAAGGTGAACAGAGCTACTGACACTGCATAGGTGCCACCATCTGGGTACAGTTCCTTAAGAACGTCTTCTTTGGGGCTGGAGAGATGGCTCAGGAGATAAGCGCACTGTCTGCTCTTCCAGAGCTCCTGAGTTCAATTCCCGGAAACCACATGGTGGTTCACAACCATTTACACTGGGATCTGATGCCCTCTTCGGGTATGCAGGTGTACATGCGGATAGAGTATTCATATACATAAAATAAAAAATAAAAATAAAAAAGAACATCCTCTTCTTCATTGGCAGTATTTTGTTCTGTTCTAGGCACATCCTGATCCTACTGAGCAGGGCAGGAAAGTGGAGCTCACCCAAGCAAATTATACAAAGCACTCAGGGTATTGCTTTCTTGTCTTAAATTTTGCTTTATGTGTATGAACCAGGTAGCCCTTGGTCAAGCACTGAACGACTGAACACATTCTGTGATCCAGGCCCCAGGAGCAACACAGCGGGAATGGCAGGAAGGTCTTTGCTCTTTGGAGGATGTGTTGCAGTGATCAGTTTCCTCTGGGGTGTGAAATGGTTTCTCTCTTGGTTTAGAGAAAATTCGGCAGACTTGATGCCCTGGGTGCACTGTCATAGATATCCTGGGAGGCTGTTAGCTCTTAGCAGGAGGGATATTGTTCTGACTCAGTCATTGTCCTTGGTCTTGTCTCTGATCACTCATTCACTTTGACTGCTCTGACTATGGTGTTGCTAAACGCACATGCATTCCCATACCCACCTCCCAGTTTCTAACTTTCCATGTTGGCTAGGCTGGCCTCAAACTGGAAGCAAGCGTACTGTCTCTGCCTTGTTAGTGCTCAGGTTTTAGCTGTGTGTCAGCGTGCCTGGCTGTTTTATTTTTTCTCCTCTTTCTTATTGTTATTCATATGACTTGCTGCCTTATAATGTGTTGATAATTTACTTCTTATCTTTATTGTGTGTGTCTCTCCTTTATCTTTAGATATAAGTCTAGAGCTGTGCATGGCTCATACAGTAGGTGTTCAGCAAATATGAGCTGATTGATGGATAAAGTGAACCCTATCATGTCAGGTTTTCAGTTTTGGTCCCATATTATTGATTAGGAAATGTTTGTGTGAGCAAATTGCAGCAATGGGAGACCAGGAGATTTGTGTATGTGTGCATATGTGAGGAGGTTGTGCCTCTTAAAAGAAGGGCTGGAGAGATGGCTCACCAGTTAAGAGCATTCGTTGTTCTTAGAGATAGACCCAGGTTCGATTCCCAGCACCCATGTGGTGCTCTGTAATTCCAGTTCCAGGGGATCTAACACCCCTTCCTTACCTCTGAGGTCACGATACATGTAGCTGTCATGTAGAGACATACATATGAGCAAACTCATACACATAAAATAAAATAAACAAATCTAAAAAAAAATTATAGTTCCTGCTGTGTAGGCCTGGGTGACCTGGAACTTGTAATGTAGATCAGGCTGTCCACATACTCATCTGCTTCTGCCTCTAGAATCCAGGGATTACAGGTGGATGGCCATTACACCAGACTGGGATGATTTTCATGAAAGAATAAAGATGCAGAGAAAACTAGCCAGGCTCTTAATTGTGGCTGCTGGTCCCAGAAAGGAAATTGGGTTTAATTTGTTCCTGGGACTGAGAAATTAGAAGTGATTCACAAATGCCAAGTGGGTCAGTAATGAATGTAGCCATTGCTTTCTTCTGTTCACAGTTCTGCCTCTGGTCTGTTCATGAATATCTGGTTCTCATGGTTGTAATGAGCCTTTGCAGGGGCGGGGTGAGCAGGCTGCCAATGAAACCTGGCTCACCTGGTGATTTGAAGTGAGTTGAGTTTAATTGGAGCCAAATCATCAGCTTTCCTCTTCATCCTCTGAAGAATGAGGAGACGGTGGGAAGCAGTAAGTGCTTTCTCCAAGCACAGCAGGAAGTTCAATGTTGAAAATTTTCCAGGCCTTGCAAAGAATAGGAAGTGCTTATGGGAAGCGAAGCTTCCCTGGTTGACCTCAGCTTTTGGTTAAATTCTGTTCTCACTTCTGTTCCTCCCTTTGCTCTCAATGCTTTTCTGAATTAACACAATCCTTTAGCTAAGCCCTTGATGTTTAGAATGGGTAGAAAACTTGCTAAAATTTCAGGCTTCATTGTTGCGCGCGCGCGCGCGCGCGCGTGTGTGTGTGCGCGTGTGTGCGCGTGTGAGTGTGCGTGTGTATGCACATACACACACACAGAGGATAATCAAAGTAGGTCTTATCTTCTCCTCTTAAAGCTGTAGTTTGGCCCAGGAGAGAGGCCCATGCTTGTAACACCAGAATTCTGCAGAATAGACACAGGAGGTTCAGGACTTAAAGGCCAGCCATGAATACATAGTAAGTTCCAGGCCACCTTTGGCTTCATGAAACCCTCCTCAACTTCTTTCCCTGGGGAAAAAAAAAAACAGACTCCATAGAGTCCTGTTCCAAAGACAGCAAGCTGCTGTCTCTACAGCTTGGTGAAGGACTCTGAGGTGGAGTATGCCTGAGTGATGGAGCACAGTTCAGCATGACTACATTGCCTTTTTTTTTTCTTGGCTTTATCAAAAATTCTTTCCTTTTTCTATTCTAATTTTATTTTCAGTTTTATGTGTATGAATGTTTTGCCTACATATATGCACTCTGTATATGTGTGCAATGTCCTCAGAGCTCAAAAGAAGGCATCAAATCTCTTGGATCTGGTGTGATGGTAACTTTTATTTGACAGATGGAATTGTCCTCTCTGTCTGCTAACCTAGGCCTGGTCCTGGAAACTTCCAGCCTCCGTATAATCTCATTTAGGCCTAGAATGTTTTCAGCCTCTGAGACTTACTGCTGAGTATGTTCACCCTTTCTAGTTCTTTCTGAACTCTGGCTGAGTGGTTGAACTGTTCTGGCTCAAACTTCTCTCCAAGCTGATTAGAATCAATCTGGCTTCTCTCAGCTTCCGACTGAATTGCTTTGCTTGGCCTCAATCTAACTCTAGTAATCTGTTCTAATTTTCTGGTTTCTTCTCATTCTCTGGCTCATTCTGTCATCATCTGTGTTTAGCCTGTTCTGTCTTCAACCTCTCTTTGTAAAACCCTCCCAGTAAAACTGCCTCTGAATTCCATGAACTGAACTACCAGGAACTCAATTCCACTGCACTGCCTCTCAACTCACTCAACTAAACTGCCTGAACAACACTGACTAGAACCTAGAAATCTGCATGCCTCTGTCTTCTGAGTGCTGGGATTAAAGGTGTGTATCACCACACCTGGACCCAAGCTTTTTTTCTACCTGAAACTTTCTCTATACCATGCTGACCTTGAACTTAGAGATCTGTTTGCCTTTGTTCCTTGGAATTAAAGGCATGTCTGTATTTCAGCCAGATCACACAGACCTGGAAGATCACACAGATCTCTTGTCAGAGCAGCCATGTTCTGAATTAAAATTCTTCTACAAACTGGAGTTACAGATGATTCTGAGCCACCATGTGCATGCTGGGAATCAAACCTAAAAGAGCAACCAGTACTCTAGACTGCTGAGGTGTCATTCCAACTCTTTCCTTTTAAGAAAGGGGTGGGGCCCAGAAACAGAAGGGGCATTTATCTTCACACAAGATGAAAGTGAAAGTGAGAAAAGCCCCTCCAGCCATACACACTTCAGAGTGGAGTGTGTGTGGGGGTTCTCCCTGGGCAGCCATGATCCCTGTAGTATGATATAGAACCACTCTATGCAAGACTGAGGACCTCAGTGATATTTTAATTCTTAAATTCTTATATTTTGAAAGTGTATGCTAATGTAAGCCCAAAAGCAGAAGACAGAGATCATTCAAAGATCATCAGTGCTGACATTTCATTAAGCATCCCCGAAGCTCATTTGGTTGTCTGGACAGTAAACCGGACTTAACTCCAGGCATTGTACATACAAGGCAAACAGACTATCACCAGCTCTGCCCACATCCACTCGGTCCCTTTAATTGCTTTTCTTTATATCATTACAATGATAGCACAACTACAACTCTGCGCTTTTTAAAAAATATTCTTATGAAGTGAACCATTTCCCCGTTTTTGAATGAACTGGCTGAAAAATATTCAGTAAGGAGTATAGTCTGTGGCCACATTCTAAACCAAGTGTGGACACTTTTTTCCCCCATGTAAAGGGCCAGGTGGAGAGTCTGGACTGTGGTTACTTATCTCTTTCACAACTGAGTAAACAAATGAGTCTGTGTTCTAATAAAACTTTATTTTACAAGCGACAGGTCTTATCTGGCATACAGGCTATGGTCTGATTCACTTAGTTTAAATATTCTTATTATAGATTCTGTGATGGAAATTGTGCTTCCTGATATAGGACCATATTTGTAGACATAATATTGAGGTGAAAGTAGAAAAAAAACCCCAACCTTTAAGGTTCTTTCCTCTTCGTATGTCTAGCCAGTTTTAGCAATGCAGGACAACTTTGCCACACTTTTCTCAGTATTTATTTTATTGATTTATTATTAAGTCATATTTTGGGAGATAAGTTGCTAGTTGAAGAAAGCAGCCTAGAAAGTTTATTAGAAACAGTTAAAAATTTAAAACAAATAAAGCATTTTTATTGTCCCGTGGGAACAACAACGACAAACCCTGAAAACCTTGTTTTAAACTGCAATAAGCATCATTAGCTGTCCCGCCAGCTCTTCAGTCCCCTTGAGTTTTTTTTCAATCATAATTTGTAGCATGTAGAACTGTATGTAAGTGCTGTGCATGATTTGTTACATGTACATGTAACTTTAACTCTCCCCTGCCTTCCCATTTTTGACACAGGCTCTTCCTATGTAGCCCTGACTGTCCTGGAACTCAATATGCATATCAAGCTGACCTTTAACTCATAGAGATCCACCGGCCTTTGTCTCTATTGGCATCAAAGGAGGGTGATGTGCCTGGCTAACTTTCTGTTTTGATGTGACTACAATAGGCACTGACAATTCAGTGTCTATTGCCACCATACAGAAACACAACTGGTTTTCCTATGCTGGCCTTACATCTTATGATCTTACTGAACTCACTTGTTAGTTCCCTGGGGAGTGTGTGTGTGGGGGGGTGCAGGGCGATGGGGGAGAGACAAGGTCTTGTATGTCCAGGCTATCCTGGAACTTGAGGCGATTCTCTTGTCTCACTCAGCCTCCTAAATGTTAGTGTTGCAGCGATACAATTAGGTGATTCTGTATATATAATGCTGTTTTGTTCTTTAAATATTTGATAGAATTCTCTGCATTTTAGTTTTAATTATAAGGTGCAACTGTTTATGGTTTCCCTTGGTTTTTAAGCCAAAAGCCTGAGCATAGTGCAGTTAATTTAAGTTATTCTACGATGGGAAGTCTTTGGAGTTTTGCTTCTGCATCTACAGTCTGCTAGATGCTGCTTATGATATCCACTTCCTTTCTTCTACCTTTGACTTAGGTTTGGATTAGAAAACTTGTTGGGTAAATACCCTGAGGCCTAGTATGAAATCAGCTTTTTCCTGAGAGGATTTATTTATTTATTTATTTTTGTTGAAAAAAAATTTTTTTTTGAGACAGGGTTTTTTCTGTGTAGCCTTGGCTGTCCTAGAACTCATTCTGTAGACCAGGCTGGCCTCGATCTCAGAGAGATCCACCTGTTTCTGCCTCCTCAGTGCTGGGATTAAGGAAGCACACCACCACTGCCCAGCTGATGTGACTCTTCTTAGCCCTCAGAGTATAAACTGTCTGATGTTCCGAATAAAGTTGGCTCTTGCATGAGACTTTAGTCTGCGTCATCTTTAGGCCCATTCTCCCAGGTTCACACCACCGACTAGAGTGGTAAACCATTCTACAGTTGGTAATTTCTTTCCATATCACTATTTCTTTGATTGTTTCTATATGTAAACTTTATTTCTTCATATTCATATAAATTCACATATTATGAATTTATGTAAGGATACAAATTTATTTTTACAATTAAAGTATAGTTATATAATGTAAAATAGAATTGCATAATTAAAATCATACATATTTATTTATATATTACATAAATTTATAGTTGAGATATTTATATATCCCAGTTGCAAACTGAGTTTGGTCTGGTACTCTGAACCACTGAGCCATCTCTGCAGTCCATCATTCAATAGTTTGTTCTGTGAGCACACACTAAGAACAGTCTCTAGGCCAGATCCTGTTTTATGGACTGAGACATAGAGGAAACAGCACGGACTTGAAACTTGTGTTGCTTGCAGTCTGGAGTGATCGGGTTTATTAATCTAACAGTGGTGTAAGCATGCTTGGTGTGCTGAATGCTTTTTAGTGCCCTGTTTAGCACACAGTCTGTTGTCACAGCTTTGAAGGCACAGAGAAAAAGACAAACAAAAGAATACGGTTTTCTCCTCCAGGGGAAAGCTGTTGCCCTGAAATCCTGAGAATAAGCAGACTTTAACTAGAAGAAGGGGATGAGAGAGACGTCATCCAGACAGAAGAAAGAGCCCGGGCCAGACCAGGTAGGAAAGCGCTGTGCATGTTAGAGTTGGAAGAGGGCTGAAGCGTGTCAATAGAGTTAGAACGTGTGCAAAGAGTGGGAAGGAGCATAAGCTAATCACGAAAATGTCAAGGGCCAGATGTTTCTAAGAGATGTGTTATGGTTTTAATAGAAGTCAGAGGTCACTAAATGATTTTTCTTGGATCAGTGTTTGTGTGTATGTGAATTAAAGTGTGTGCGTATGTGTGTGTGTGAGCACACCCAGGCCTTTACTGCTGCATTTAGATGCAGGAGTCAAAGTGTGAGAGACTTTGTGAAGTGCTGCATGAAAGAGACATTTGTGGTTGATCAGTAAGTGCAGAGGTGATAGCCCAAGAGTGTGCTTTCAATATCACTATTGTGAAACACATCTGGCACTGGTGAAGCCATTATTATTTTGTCACTTTTAATCTGGTTTTCATTTAGAGGTATATAGTTTCAGCAATATATATATAGCCCCAAGGACACCCAAAAAGGCTGTTAGCCAATCACCACCCCCACCCCTTATAAGCATCTTTGAACAGGTAAGGTAGCTGCTGTCTACCTCCTTTTGGGTGCTATGTACATGTTACTGGGGGCACTTTCTGGACGGTTACTCTTCGCCCTTCAAACTTTTCAAAGTTGAATCCTTGCACCAAAGAGCTCCAAAGACAGGGCAATATTTCCACTTAGTGGTCACCAGAGCCCCCTACTGGGAGAATCAGCTCAATTACACAGGTACCACAGGAAGGGCAGATGTTTTGCAATCTGCTGGAAGACAGGCCTTTTATTACTGTTGATCAACTCTGATCTAATCACCTAACGCAGGGGTCCTCAAACTTTTTAAAGTGGGGGCCGGATCACGGTCCCTCAGAGAGCTGGAGGGCCGGACTATATGAACTACTAATTCCTACCCACACTGCACATATCTTTTATAAATAAAATGAAGAACATTTATAAATAAACAGATCACGTACCAGTATTTCAATGGGAACTGCGGGCCTGCTTTTGGCTATATATATTATATATACACACACACAGTGTATAAACCCCCATTAGTCCCTGATGTGAACACTTACCCCTTGCAGGCTTTTCTAAGCAGACCAGCTCAGTCCCTGATAGTTCAGTTATATCTCCCTATATAATGCCCAAATTGATATGTTCGGAATCAGCATGTGAACACTGAAAAGGAAATGCAAAATGCATATAAAATTTTCAATGTAATCCCCT
>JAQQSO010003208.1:0-13745 GCA_028658305.1 Pachyuromys duprasi
TGAGATGATGTTTGGGGCACACACAGTGGGTTTGGGTTTGTGTGCATCCGCTGTATGCAGGGCTGTCAGAAATGGTGCCTGAGGCCTTCTCTGTCTGGCCCGTGGACAGGCACCTGAACTGGGGTTTTTGGTGGCGGATGCGTGCAGCTTTTGCCCTCAGTGTGCGGTCTGGTCAAGATGGTCCCAGGATCCTCTCAGCCGTGGGTTGAGACAGAACTCGGGTTCTTCCCAGATCCGCTGGCGGACTCACACACTGACTGAGTTTTTGCTGGCGGAAGCCTTTGGCCCGTGCCCCCGCAGTTTGCGGACTGGTCAGAATGGTCCCCCAATCCACTTACTCAACCTGTGGTGGTTCCCACGATTGGTTCGTGCCCGCCGCACACCAGTGGGTTGGTGCAGGACTCGGGATCCTCTCAGATCTGCTGGCGGACTCACACCCTGACTGAGATTTTGCTGGCGGGGCGTTCGGCTTGCGCCCCGGCAATGTGCGGACTGGTCAAAATGGTCCCCCAATCCACGCAGTCTGGTGTGGTTCCGATGATCGGATCGAACCCGCAGCACACCCGTGGGTCGAAGCAGAACCAGGGTGCAGTGTGAGCTGTAGGGCGCAGTTCAGTGAAAACGGCACCTGGTTCCTCCTGAGACTGCCCGGGAGACAGTCTATAATAACATAGGCATTTTAATAATAACTTTATATCTGGATCTGTTTCATTAACCAGAACATGTTTCATTAATTATGCCTTCAGTTTTTCAATGGTGAGTAGATTATTGTGTGTTGACTGTACCCAAATGAAATAGTAATTCTCACAGATTTTTTTGGCATTTTCATAGTTTTTCTGTATGGTATCATAGGGCTCTGCAAAAACTACACTTTACTTCTATATTTCCTTTTGGATTCCTTTTCCTTACTTGATAGCACTGATTTAGATTTTTATGAGAATATTGACTATAAATGGAAAAAGTCATCCTGGTCATACTTCTGCCAGAAGGAGACGCATGACACTGGGTGCTGGAACTGCCGTACGTAATCCTTACAGTATTGCGTATGTTACATCCATGCCTAAGGTGTTGTAATTTTTACTTGGGGAGAGGACCATGGATTTTTGTCATAGGAGTTTTCTGTATTTACTGAGATAGCCATAGTGTTTTACTTGTCATTACATCAACATGGCATATCACTTTATATGTTTGAGTATGTTGAAGTCCCAGTGGGTCACAGTGATGGATTCTTTTCATGTCTGTTGAATTTTGTCAGTATATGGCTGAATATTTTTACAACATATTCATAAAAAGAGATTAAAGCTGTAGCTCTCTTTTCTGGTAATATATTTCTTCTGTTTTTATCATGGTAATTATGATTTCATAAAATAAATTTGGAAATTTTCTTTTCCTTCAACAGTTGGGATAATTTTTTCTTTAAGAATGTAACATTGGGCAGTGACCTCACTGGGTCCTAAGCTTCACCGTGTGTGGCTTTATTCCTGATATGATCATCTTATTTGGCACTGTTCTTGTTCTCTTTTGTTTTGTGGTCCTGACATGTTATATAGATCTAGAAGTTTATTTGTTTCATCTAAGTCGCCTGGCTTGTTGGTACGTATTTGTAAATTACAGACACTTAAGATCCTTGGTATTTCTGTGGCATCCTTTTATTTTTTATTTGATGAAAAATAACACTTATAAGGGTCTTTTGAAATCATTTTTTATGTCTCCTATTTATTTATTTCTGTTCTGATGTTTGTTATTTACCTGTATTATATTTTGGTAAATTCCAAATTTTGGCATAATGCTGTGTGAGCATCTATGATTAAATTATCATTACCTAATTTGGGAATTTTTTAAAGGAATGTTAGAAAATATATTACCTATTTATTCAAAACCTGATCAAAACCTTGAGGTACCTCATTTATTCATGAATTACACAAATGATTATAACACCATACTGTCTAAATGGGGTCATTTTCTTTCTTTTTGATAATCCTTTAACTCAAATTATTTAGCTATCATAGTTAACTACTGGTAGGTGAATATGCTTTCCTGACAATTAAAAACTTACCATTGACAGGGACATTTGTCAAAAAATCCAATTAACTTAAATTCAATTGTGTGCTTAGCATTATAGTTTTCTAACTACATTCGTTTTTTATTTAACTCCAGACTCCTCTAAATGAACAGCACAATTATGATTCTTACAGGCAAAGAATCTGAACACAAAAGAAGTTTGCAAAGTGTGAAAGTGTCTCTGGTGGACATGGGGTTTTTACGCCTCTCTGGAAATGATGTGATGATTTTATTATTCGATCGAGGTTACAGATGCTAGACTGCTGAAGCTGAATTTTCTAAAATGCTGCCGCTTTGAGCCTGACAATTGGCTGAGACTGAGCTGCGATACATCTTCTCCTTTGCAGATTCCCAGCAATTTCAGCGCTGTCTTGGGCCTCTGGGCTGACACGCTATGGCACTTGCTACACAACCTCATCTCTAATTGCCCTGTGTCTCTGATTTATTATTTGTAATTGAGCCTTTATAAATGAATTTTTAAGCTTTTGGAAGCTTTTTCCGACTAAAGCTTTTTAAAGATAACCATTTGAAATTAAACCTTCATTTTTTTTTCTTGGACTATCAAAGGAAATTACTTAATGGTCCATATATGAATTGGAAACTGCATACTAATTCCCAGTGTTTGAATTCAACTTTGCCTAAGCACATTTGAGTTAGTTTGTACATGTCTACCTGTCTAAACTTGATGACACAGATAAGTCACTTGGGAGCATTGCTGGACACAGGCTCTGAATAAAAAGTTTGTGGTTGTTTGGCAGGGCTGCACATCTCACAGGATCCAAGATTTGACCTCCACTGCACATTTCACACCTCATTCTGAGTAGCAGAAGCTAGGACCATGAACCATCCCATTTTACATATTTTAACAACGCTATCTGAAAATCAAGCTGCTTCAGAGTGCATTGTGACTATTGCTTTTATTGAGTTTATTCTGGTTATTTGCCTTCTTCGTGCAAATTCATGTGCTGACCTGAATTTGCAGTGGCAGAAACAAGTTTGGCTCTGTGGTTTCGAGGCTGAAGCTAACGGCAGGGGGGCTCGAACCTGAGCATGCTGCGCACACTGCTTGGAAGGATGTCACAGGTATAGAAGAAACGTATTTCCAAAGAGTGTTGTGAAATGTTTCTTTTGTCCCATAGTACCCACATCTTCTATGTTCTAAATTGCAAGCTAAATATTAGGAAAAAAGTCATTGTCCTGGTACCAGATGTTTTCTTCTTCAGATCACAATCAAATGGCTGGGACAAGTGGGGCACAGTGGTATACTTTCACATCACTGAAGATTATTTAGTGCGCTGGCAGTTAATTTTTTTTATTAAAGAATAAATAAAACAAAAAATGGTATTCAAAAATGCCTACTCCATAACTTTCATTTAACACCCCTTTATTCTAAACAACATTTTCCTGCAGTCACTCACAGTAGAGCAAGGGGACGTGGGGAAGGAGAAGGGACATAAAGGACCGCTGCTTGTTCAAAATTTAAACATGTATTTAGTTGAACTTATTGCTGAGACAAGTGCAGAGCATCAGAGGGTCATAAGAAGTAACACAGAGTGATGTGCTTATAATATAAAGATAAAGTCCTCAAATGAGAAGAGAATTATTCTTTATACTTGCTAAAGGAAGGGAGGCAGCTACCATTATTGAAATGTGTTTGTCAAGGATTCAATGGCAAAGGGGGAGTAGGGGAAATTTAATGACAGAATGAAAGGAAATGAGCTCAGATGCGGCCTGACTGAAAGCTGTGGTGGGAAGAACCTTGAGGTAGGGTAACCAGACGCAGCATCAGGGATGTGTCTGGAAGGCACATTTGACTTTTTCTACTTGATCTGCGTTGAACGGAGGAAACAACAAACACCACAAAGAAATGAAACCAGCCCTTAAGTGACAGAAGCCTGAGCAGTCTGAGTGTGCTGCTCCAGAGACTGTGACTCAGGCTTCTGCTGCCATTTGTGATTGTGCAAGCACACAACAGTTCACAAGGTGTCTACCCATCACACAAACCCATGCACACACGCACACGCACACACACTCACATGACTATTCAGGTTTCCTAGTCCTCGGTTGTGTATAGATGTGTTTTTACGTTTACCAAACACACACTAGGACTTCACAGAGCTGGTACACGTACGGCTGACTCAGAGAAGACCCCGAAAGGAGCATCTCCCTCACTGCATGATCCCAGCTGCTCTTTCGCAGTACCACCTCACGGTGCCCCTTCCCTCAACTTTGTCAGCTACCGATTCATCCTCCATTCGTTAAAAAGTTATAGTTTTTAAAACGGAATTATACAGTGTGTAGTTTACTTGAGATTTGCTTCCTTTCTTTTTTGTTTTAGCAAAACAAATGATCCCAATCTTCTAGAAAATCTTTGCCTTTTAGTTACCCAGGTAATACATGGATGAGCTTTCCTCATCCAACATTAAAACAGTAGAGATGGATTTAAAGATCCCCTAGCTCACACATCCCCAAACTCAAGCTCATTCCTGAAGTAATTAAATGTTGATTTAGCCCTTTTTATTGAAGATAATTATCTTTCCACAATTTCAAAAATTCACAATTTTGCTATGATAAAAAGATCTTCAGCGAGCATTTTCTTGTTCTTGTCTTCATGTTTATATGTATTAACTTTTCCTCTAGTTTCGATTCCTAAATGCGGGATTGTAGGTAAAAGAACTTCACATTTACAGTTTAAATTTGAAGAGATATTATGGAAAAGTTCTTTGTATGTTCCTGAGCCCATTTACAGACTTAATAAGTAGTATAGACATAATATAACTTCGTACTCTCTAATGCAGATCAGATTTAAGATTTTTCATTCACTCTTATAAGGACTGTCATCTCATTTTATTTTAATTTACATTTCTTCGGTTATTAAATTTAAATATGTATATATACATAGCAATTACTGTCACTAGTAATTTCTATTGTGTTGCAACGACTAATATTTTGTTTTATTTTATTAGTTATTACTTTTCCTATTTTTATTTGACATTTAAGAAGATTTAAAGTTTTCTATGGCTATTGGTCATTTATTTTATAAGTACGTGACTTAGAAACACATGGCCATATTCTTTAGGTAAGCTTTTAAGGCTGTACGTGAGTTTTTATACTTTGATACATTAAATTCTTATACTAGATTCATTACTTCAATCATTTTGTTTTGTAAGAAAGAAGTCTTCCAATCACTCATTTTAATCTTCTCTATGTTCATGGTTACATGGTATTTTTAGTTTTATGGCCTCAGGGGAGATTTTACCATGTTCTGGTTCAGGCTTTTTCTGAGGTTGGTGTCTTCATGACCTTACATCTTCTTTGTCTTATGTTGCTTTTGGCCAGTTGTGAGAGGCCAATGCTGACTGTTCGGAGTCACCACACACACACACAGGATCCCCAGACCTTGTGGGCAGCTCTGCCGTCAATAAAGTCTACGGTTCTGAAAGAACGCGTAATACTTACGATGGGATGTCAGAAGGTACAGATACGCACATAACAGATCCCACAGCTCCAAGGACAAACACCAACTACAACTGCCCAGGTGGGTCAGTCTGGCTACATTTGGTCATTCTCCATAAACTGATATCACTTACCACTTCCTTATCAATGCGAGAGACTGCATAGCATCACAGTAAATTTCGCTGGACCTCCTGGCCGAGTATCTTGGCTCAGATGGAAAATTTTTACAGGCTTAGAACTTTGGAAATTTCCCAGACTTTAGCAGTGGTAGCATTTAGCTTCAAAATAAAATAACATGGTGCAGCATTTGGTGAGATACAATAACATCAAAAAGAAATGTAGTATGAAATTTTAAAATACTGATTAAAAAAAATCACACACATACTAAAATCATGCCATATAAAATAGTTTACTGTTCTTCTCCCTATTACATTTGTAAGTTTAAAAAATGTTATGTCTTTATTTATCTTTATTGTATGAATGTTTTGCCTACATGTATGTCTGTTTCGTCATGTGTGTCCCGGGTCCCTGTGGCGGTCAGAAGAGGGCATCAGACAACCTGGAATGGAAGGTACAGGCAGCTGTGGGCCACCATATGTGTGCTGGGACTTGAACCTTGCTCCTCTGCAAGAGGATGCAGTGCTCTTAACTTCAGCCATCCCTCCAGCTCCTATATTTGTAATTCTTGCAGAAGTATTTCAAGGGATAACAGACCGCCACTGGAAATAAGCAGTGAAAGTCATTACAACAATTTTTTTGAGAACAGTCTCCCAACCCTTTCTGTATGCAGTAACTGTTTGTGTGGTTGTAGTTTCACTAGCGCTGTGGCCTTGCCTACCCCAGTCCTGACAGTCAGGACTGTCCTTGCCCACCTCAGTCCTGACAGAGTTGAGTGTACCTGCTTCGGGATACATCTGTGCCCTAGCACCTTTGCAAGTCCAACAGAAGCAAGCCTGAGAGAGGCAGATTATAAATTCAAGGGCAGCCTTCTGCACAGCAGCTTCTAAGGTGTAGCAAAACGCTGTGAAAATGTGGTAAGTACACATTTCCTTGTTACTATTTGTTATCTGTCAAACCCAAGGCAACTGCCTCTCAGGATAGAAGTTGTAGTTAAAATGCGGATCAAGAGAATGTGAAATGGGGCCTAAAAGTTCTTCAGTACAAGTCCCCTCTATTGGATCTGTGTGTATGTATGTTTATTCCACCTGTGATACTATTCAGCGCCGATCACCCAGTGAAGACTCACAGACATTATGCTCAGTGGAAAGCCCATTTTCTCAACTGTATTCAGAGCTGTTGAACATGGGGTCTTCCTGCTTTGAGCTGTCCTTACCGGTTGCCCCGGGGGCTCTGAGTTGGGTGCGGCATGCTGGGCACTTGGAATAAATGTGGCAAGAGGTTACAGGGGTTCCGAATAAACCTCTCACTTCCTTGCGTTCACCCTCAGCCCTGGCTGCGAAGAATCTCCACCAACGTGGAGAAGTACAGATGGGGACTGTTGTTCAAATCCTGAGCTTTGGGGGAAGAAGGCGAGAGGTTCAACAGAAGTGATTTAAACTAGGTTTGCCTGTATCCCCATCTCATGAGCTACCGTATGGGAACTTAATAAAAACGAGAGAGGGCCCGTGTGTATACTCTCGCTCAAATGTGCTGTGCCTGTACTCAGCAGTCTTTAATAGGAAAACACTTCTGAAACCCTCTCGATGCCCGTGAGCTATGAGCACCTTGACTGGTCTTAAGGTACGTTTTCATTATGAAAGGGCCTAGAAAGAACTAGAAAGCATGGAGTGAACAGCCTAGCCTTCTCTTATGTACTTAAGTGACAGTTCCTTCACAAGTTAGGAAGATATCAAATCCTATTTGCTCTATGGTTAAGGGCAACTGTACCAGGATTCAGAAGCATGGCGTAGACAGCAGTGAACGTGTGAACGTGAAGGTGTGAGCATTCTGCTCCGTGCGCCGGAGCGTTAGGTTGGGGTGTTGGTGATTCTGGGAATCAGGCAACAATTGTTATTAGTTACTTTCTCTCTCCTTTTATCTTCTGTAATGTGCAACTATGAAGACATTGGGGATACAAATGATCATTATTTAAGTCTAAGGGAAAACAGATGTCACAACGCCCCTGTCAGAGGATCAAACTTGTTATTGTTGGACTGAGGAAACAGCCACTGCTGACGATCTTCCTTTGTTTTTGTCTCCCCTGGCTTACATGGCTTCAGCTAAAGTGAATTACTAGCAAATCCCAGCGCTGAGCATGACCTTGTTTGTGTTAATATGTACAGGCCACGCCTTAGACACGAAGGGCGCTAGGCCTACCTGTGGGTAACCTCTATGTAAAGGCTTCAAGTGGACGAGGGGGTCGTAGTAGTTTGTGTTTGTCATACCTCTTCAAAAGGCACACAGCCGCAGTCCACTGAATACCGAAGCTTTGCTTTCTTTCACTGTTGTAAATTAACTCGTGAAAAATCTTGAAAATAGAGTACAAGCTGGCTTTTGAAAACCAAAGCTTCATTCATCATTATCAGCTGAGCTCAGTTACCGTGAAGTTGGTCTTTAAAAATTCAGAGCTCTAAATTGAAACTTTTAAGAGGTGAAAATAGCAAAGAACAAGCAGTAAACCGCTTACCTTTTCAGGGTTGGTGTGTGAATGTGCCAATTTTAATGGAAGAAAACGAAGTCTGTGCCTGTTGGGGTCTTTTAGGCAGCAATGCAGTCTACCCGCCCTGGCGCTGTTCCCTGACCTGCCGGCAGGTGGCGCTGTGCGGCAGTGGGTACCGTGCGGTGCAGTGTGGACTCTCAGGCTGACATTTTATTCTATTTCTGACCCAGCAAACTGACTGTTCTGGAAGAGTGAACATCAGCTCATTTTACGAATCTCCGAATCTTCTCTCCTTACCTGTTGCTAGACGGGGCTAATCTCCGCTTTGGGCGAGGCTTCTGTACCGGGTTTACAGGGAATGTTGTCATCCATTAGAGCTGGCGCTTATGTTCTAAAATGGTCTGGCTTGAGTATAAACTAACATTGAAATTAAAACTTTTTTGCCGGTATATGATTTTTTTAAAAGTATTTTACTTAGGAAGGGTAAGTCCAGAAGAATTTAAAGGCAGTGTATAGATAAAATATGTCATGGCTTAACATGTTGAAGTATAGACTTAGGCCTACACTTTTTCTTTTAGGAAAATTTGTCTAATATTTTCCTTCCGTGACTAGATTTTTGTCTGTCCCCTTCCCCAAGTATAGTAACAGTCTTTCTTAAAGTGATCAACTTTCTTGTGCTTTTCCCACCCTGATTATAATAGAATCTGGTGTTTTCCTTATTGTTATTTGAATAATCCTTCATAAAACCCATGAAAGCAGTTGACAAGCTCACTTACTCCGATCTGGTTTCCTTATGTTGCCATGATAAAATTTTTGCATATAACATCTAATAATATTGTTACACGTGGCAATTCCCTCTGGAAGTTTCCTCTACAAACCACGAGTCTTGTCCGGCTCACAGTCTAGACTCACCTGCCCTGTTAGCCACTCCGGGCCTCACCTGACTTCAAGGTTACTCCTGGATCAATCTCCACACAGGACGTTTCCTAGCTCAACACGAGTGACGTATATCCGACACCGAATTATTACAAATGTTTGCTTTTTATTGCCGTTGCAAGTTTAAGTCCTCCCAAATGTGTAAATAAAATTTTGATTATGAAACACTTATAAAAAATACGTCAATGTTCTTGCTTTGGAGTTTTAAATGATGGTACTAAAAAAAAAAAGTCACCAGGACCCATAGAAGCCAAGGAAGCTCATTTCAGAATTATTGACTGCGGAGGGAGGATTTAAACCCAGACCTTTTTTTTTTTTTTTTTTTTTTTTGGCATACTTAAAAAAAACCAAAAACTCTTTTATTTACATTTCTTTTATCTTTTTCTCCCTGCTCCATCCCAGTCCCTTTCAACACCCTAACACCAGTTGGGGGAGAGAGAGCTGTTAGTGGGAGATGGGGGTGCAGTTCTCTTAGCTGTTCCCTGGTGATCAGGGTTTTCCGATTCCTCGGGAGATCTCCAACTTCTTGTGTCACAACAGCAACCAGGAGCAGCGGCAGCCTTGTTCTTTCTTGGAGATGCCACACTCTCTGGGCTCTGGCATTTATTCCCTTTCAGAGTCCTCAGATTTAAACTATCTGCAGCTGGCAAAGAGCTCCTCTCTGAGCCCACATGAAGCAAATAGTCTGCTGCTGTGGACCACCTGAATCAGTCCCACATCCCACACCTGGGACAAAAACAAAAACATGTTTCTATCCACAACAAGATGCTACCTAAGTTGTCCCTTCCTACTGCTCTAGGAGTCTCTTAATCCCACCAATTTGATTAAGATTAACTATGACAAGTTCCACTACTTGTTAGCAGAATGACATCTTTACATCACAAAGGAGGGGTTATCAGAAAAGCAAGAGAGACAAATCAGTGAGGGCGATGAGAGAGAAACAAAATGATTGAGGTGAACATGAGAGCAGAGGATGTAATTCACAGGAAGGGCTACCAGAAGTTTGTCTCCTTGCTCTATAAACCCAGACCTTTTAGAAGTCAAAATTTAGGCATTTTTTCTTTCAAATTAGACTGCTCTTCTGATGGAACAAATATGTGTATGTGTATATACATATGTATAACTGTTTTTTTTTTAGTATTCATCATCATCACCATCATCATTATTGGTGTTTTGAGAAAGGGTTTCTCTGTGTAGTACTGGAACTTGCTCTGTAGACCAGGCTGGCCTTGAGCTTGGGGCCACCTGCTTCTCCTCTTGAGTGCTGGGATTGAAGGTGTGCGCCATCACTGCCCAGCTTGGGATTCACTGTTCTCAAGTGTGTAATGAAAGACTGTGTGAAGCTGAGGTGATGCTCAGCCTTTGCTAATAGAAACCACTGTTAATTTCTCCCAAATTGCTTATATCTGCATTGGAAGTTAGACAAAGGAAACTGATAACGTGAACTGCTGAGAGAGGAAACAGCATGGAAATTGATCAGGCAAATGCACTATTTTTGGTGCTGTTGTTGGTAACAAGTGTTCTACCATTTCATTCATTCTCAAACCCTAAACAAACCTTTTAAATCACAAGTGAATAGCAATTGAGTGGGATTTCAAAGTACTTCATGTAATAGCAGACAACAATATCTTATGATTCTAAAAAAAATTGGCTGGACAGAAATACATGCTAACTGGCCTTATAAGTTTGGAAAATGTGTAAGTTCAGTTTTAAAGAGAATCCATGGGAATATTATGAAGGTATGAATGAATTCATAGTGGCAGAATGCTTATTGTTACAAAAATGACCATGAACATTTAATAAAACAAGAGTTAGGGTAGAAATCAATTCATCATAGTGGGACAAAATTAGAAATAATGGGAGCATGGACCATGTGTCCCATCTTGAGAGTGTTCAGGGGCCACGAACAGAAGTGAGTGACCTCTCTAGGCTGCTCTGATTTCTATAATTCCCCAGCAGAGCACTTTGGGGTGTTGCTTATGGGACACCATAACAGACTGCTCAGTGGCTGAGACCAAGCAGGTTCCGCATTATTGCCCGACTCACCTCATTACGGAAGCATACCCCCATGTGCTCCACAAAGCTGGAAGCTGCAACTTGGCTGAAATGATTTTCTAAGTTCATTTCATAATCACTGATGCAATGCTTCATATTCATACCCACAAATAGGCAAGGTCTTGGTGTTTCCACATGTAACCAGTCCTACATGCCATTAAAATTATGCAATTTATTTTTGTGAAATATAAAAAATGACCAGGATGATAGAGAAACCCTAGAGTGCAGATTTCCTTTTTATTAGTACTGCTTTTTTCTTTCATCTCATACAGCACCCAATTTAGGGCAAAGACAAAACGAAAGTGTATCTTGAATATGCATCACAGGTTCCAAAAATGAAAAGAAATTGGATTTGGATAGCACTTACTAAATAGACAGATATGATACATGGTAAGAAGGTACACTGTCTGCCCTGTGATAGATTAAACTACTTTGTAGGAAAATTACTGTGAGCTAGTCACCACCACCGTGGCTAAATCTTTAATAAAATTCTCTTCCATATTCAGGAGTGAGGTATGAAGTACACAATAAGCAAAGTGAAGTGGAGTGCCATTTATCAAACACCAGCCGGGTCTGTAATCCTCTGTAGCCTTTCTTTGTACTCTATTTGTCTTTATTTCTTTATTGTTACAGGAAGGGATATTTACCCAGGGCAGCGGGCATGGAGACATGATAAACCTCCTTTTTCTTCTCATCCCCGTCTTATTCCTGTTGTCAGTCTTAGTGTAATTTGTTTCATTTTAGGTGGTCTTTTCATTGTTTAGCATCCTTTTCTGTCTTCCTCTACCCCGCCTTACTTTAAAATAAGCATTCACGCTATGGGAATGACACCACAGTGCGGAATGCAGCGGGAATGCTAACATATACCTGGAGGACTGCCCAGGAGGCGTTTGGTAAGGACTTACAGAGCCTCTTGAGAAGGCAGCAGTGTAAAATGTTGGAGCTAGCCCCTGGGTGGCAGTGTAAAGCAAGTCCTGATGCCAACAAAAGCATTTTCAGTGGTAAGGCATATGTGCGCTGCATGTGATTTATGTGTGTGCACATGTACTCATGTACACATACATAGAGTTTGTACAATATGCATGTAATAAATGTGTGCATGTGTTATGTGCACATGCTCACATCAATGATATACACAATATATGTATTCATATATATAGTGTATGTTAATATTCTATATATGATCCATGTGGTTTTAAAGCTGCTTCCAAACTAAAGGAATTAAAGAAAACTTTCTCTTTGAATGCTACCAACTCTCAAATTTATCCCAGGTTTCTCAAGTGAAACTATAACGATATTAACAAAAGTAGAGAGTGCTTTAAACTCTTACACTAAGAGGTCCTTGCTACTCCAGTTCAGTAAAGCCCGAGTTGTCACTGTAGCAAACATTCCGACAATGCAGTAGAAGGGTCTGGAGTGAGGGCTTGGAGCTGGGGTGTTTTGTGCTCTTCACTCTGCACAGCACCAGGTTAGGTAGTAACCTTGGGGCTGAATTACTTTTGCTACCATTCTAAGCCCTTTTATTGCTGAATGACAGTTTCATAACAAAGCGCTTAGAGTCAGTAAAAGAGAGCAATCTCGGAGAACTATAAGGCGACAATGCCAATGATAACTACCTTTATAAATACAGATGAAATGGAAATGACCAGTCTTAAGAGCACTGACCATAGGTTTCTCCCTGAGCCTTGAACAGAAATAGGCCTATTCTTTAGGCAAAGACGCTCTGGTTATTTGCTGTGGCTCATGCTCTCCCTGTTCCCCTGCCACTGTTTCTTCTCTTCAGCAGTCATGGTAGCATTACCAAACATAAAGACACTGTTCAGATTCACTGTTATAATTTTGTTACAATAACTGGTCTTTGAACATGGTAACCAACTCAAAGATAGATTCCTAAATATTTGTGGTTTATTCTTAGCTAGAACTGGATCAATTCTGTCTTTTGAGAACCTATATTTCATGGAATTAGTTTTTGTGAAGGAAGAGGTGGAAAGGGTGGATAATCTATGTTAAAATTTATAATTCAAGAGGAAGTGGTTGTTTTGCTAGCTGGTGATATAGTTTGCATATACTTTATCATTTCATGAATTTTCTTTATTTATAATGTTCCACCCATAATTGTTTTTTTTCAGTCTTATTTAGATTTTATTTTTGAGAACTAAGATTTAACATTTAGAAGAAATTATGTAACGTTTAAAATAGGTATATGTGGATACACACTAAGATTTATAGAAATATATAAAATATAAAGAATTTCTCTCTCTCCAGACCATGTACAAAATTTTTTACAGATAAGTTTCAGTTATAACTCACTGAACATATTTTTTTTTAATTTATTTATTTTTATCTCAATCACAGGTTAGGTACTTTGAATCCCAGGCATAGCCCCCTCCCTCAGTCCCTCCTACCCTCCCACTCTCTCCCTCATCTCCCTCCTCCCCGCCCCCTCCAAGTCCACCAACAGGGGAGGACCTCCTTCCCTTCCATCCAACCCCAGCTTATCCTGTCTCCTCAGGGCTGGCTGCAATGTCCTCCCCTGGGATCTAGCCAGTGTGTCACTCCCAGGCTTGTATGGGGGAGGGTCAAAGAGTCAGCCATCAAGATCATGACTGAAACAGTCCCTGTTTCCCTGAATAGGGTC
>JAQQSO010003209.1:0-13745 GCA_028658305.1 Pachyuromys duprasi
CCCACGATCTGTTTGCGCCCGCCACACACCCGTGAGTTGGTGCAGGACTCGGGATCCTCCCAGATCTGCTGGCGGACTCACAAACTGACTGAGATTTTGCTGGCGGGGCATTCGGCTTGCGCCCCGGCAATGTGCAGACTGGTCAAAATGGTCCCCCAATCCACTCAGTCTGGTGTGATTCTGATGATCGGACCGAACCCGCAGCACACCCGTGGGTCGAAGCAGAACCCGGGTGCAGTGTGCGCTCCTAGGGCACACTTCAGTGCAAATGGCACCTGGTTCCTCCTGAGACTGCCCGGGAGACAGTCTACAATGGCGGGTGCGGGCGCCCAGAGCAGCTGCTCGTCCAGATCAGAGCTGTGTGCTGCTGGTCACAGGGAAATTTCTCCAGGTAATAACTGGGTGTCCCTAGGGTTTTCCCACTTGATTTTCTCACACAATTTGGTAAATAGGAGCTGAAAGTCTTTTAGAGCAGCCCTTACAATTGGTTGAAAAACATGAAAGGTTTCCTCCAGTAATAAGATTGAGATAAGGAATCATGCTGCCATTGCTTCTATTGAAGAAAATAGTGGTAATTTGATCTATAATACATTTTTAGAGAAATTAAACACAATATACATGCCTTTCAATGAGAGATAAAAATCATGTAGCCTGAAATGAAAGAAATAAAGCTGAAATAAAAGTGAGAGAAACTCAAACATACCCAGAATTAAGCTAAGTGGATTGTGGTATTCTATTAAAATACATAGAAGCCAACCATAAACATCAGGGACAAACAGAAGACACAAAAAGTGAAATGTTAAAAGATAAATTTTATGATGCCGTCAAATATAAACACAACAAGGTATGTGTAAGTCTGATATGTGTCTACTAGAAATGTCAGAGAAGCTACACCTATGAAGTCTCACCAAGATGGCTGCCTAAATAAGGTCTGGACAAGCGTGATAACAATAGACATGCTAACATGGAAAGGGGAAAGCTCATGGGCCTGAACCCTAGTCAAAGAACTACAGGTGACTAAGGTATTCTGAAAGATAAAAAGAAAGTCTTCCCTTGGAAGAACATAGCAACTGATTATCGAATACCAATAATCAGCCCTGAAAATGTACACACAAGTAACACTATAGAGACAAAACAACTTATTTTTATATGTATAGGAATATATATACATACATACATATAATAACACTTAATGAACAAAAAGGCTGTGATTTTGAAAGAGAGCAGGAAGGGATTTATAAAAAAGTTCCAGGGAGGAAAGGTAATGAGAAATGATGTAATTATATTACTTTATTAACATATTTAAAAATTATAATTATAAAAAAGGAAATAGTCTTAATACCTGTATCTAACAAAGGCTTGTATCCAGACTCTCACATATCAGTTAAAATGTAACTCCAGTAGAAAATAATGGTTTGTGAAATAGTTCATAAAAGGGGACATCTAAATGTGTAAGAAATATATGAAAACACAATAAATTACCACTAAGCATCAAAACAAAATTGGGTCTTGGAGCATCCAACAAGTTTGCTAGTGGCCATAAAGGACTTGGGGTATGCATAGTAGCTATCACAGTGCTGAAAAAGAGTGAAAAAGATCAAACTTTAATAGAAGAATAATAAAATCATGTCCATATTCTTTCTAACATTGTCCAAGGTGCTATAAATGACCTAAAAAGAAGTGAGTAAATACAACCCATGGCTAAATAAAATTACTACTTTTCATCAATTTTTTCTTTTTTCTTTTAATTTTTATTAATTACACTTTATTCACTTTGTATCCCCCATAAATCCCTCCCTTCTCCCCTCTCAATCCCACGTTCCCTCCCCCTTCTCCACACATGGCCCTCCCAAAGTCCACTGATAGGGGAGGTCTTCTTTTCCTTCTTTCTGATCCTAGTATATCAGCTCTCATCAGGAGTGGCTGCATTGTCTTCTTCTGTGACCTGGTAAGGCTGATCCCCCATCAGGGTGAGGTGATCAAAGAGCAGGTCAATCAGTTCATGTCAGAGGCAGTCCCTGTTCCCATTATTATGGAACCCACTTGGATACTGAACTGCCATAGGCTATGCAGGGGTTCTAGGTTTTCTCCATGCATGGTACTTGGTTAGAGTATCAGTCTCAGGAAAGACCCTTGTGCTCAAATTTTTTGGTTCTGTTGCTCTCTTTGTGCATCAATTTTTATGATCAAACTTTCCTGTATCTTTTGCTAAATAAACAACTTGTAAGTATTAGAAGCTAAATTCCAGCAGAGGTTATCAGCAGCTTCCATGTTGAGGATACCTTTTCAACTATGTAAAAGAAAATGAAGTCTATGATGTCATGAGTCTCAAAGAGAATTTGCTTTCTTTTAACTTTTTTTATTTATTATTATTTATGTACTTTGTATCCCAGCTGCAGCTCCCTCTCTCATCCCCTTCCTATTCCACCCTCTATCCCTCTTCTCCTCCCAAGCCCCTCCCTGAGTTTACTGGTAGGGTAGGTCCTCCTCCTCTTCCATCTGACACTGTTGCTCTCACTGTGGAGCTCTAGTCCCCTCCAAGTCTTTTTCTATCTCCCCCTTCTTTCATAAGATTCCCTGCACTCTGCCCAAAGTCTGCTGTGTAGACTCTTTCAGAGACCCTCTGTGGTATGCTCCTGTCCTGTTCCCTACTTTCTCCATCTTCCAAGGTCTATTACATTAGCCTTTCTGAATGAGGACTGACCATCTTACTCAGGGTTCTCCTTCTTACTTAGCTTCTTTAGGTGTCCATATTTGAGTATGATTATCCTATATTATACGTTTAATATCCACTTATAAGTGAGTATATACCGTGTGTGTCTTTCTGCTTCTGGGATACCTCACTCAGGATGATCTTTTCTAGATCCCACCATTTGCCTGCAAATTTCATGATTTCCTTGCTTTTAATTGCTGAATAGTATTCCATTGTGTAGATGTACCACAATTTCTGTATCCATTCCTCCGTTGAGGGACAGCTCGGTTCTTTCCAGATTCTGACTATTGCAAATAAAGCTGTTACGAACATGGTTGAGCAAATGTCCTTGTATACTTGAACTAATTTTGTATATAAGTCTAGGAGTAGTAGAGCTGGATCTTGAGGTAGCACTTTTCCTAATTTTTGGAGAGATCGCCAGACTGATTTCCAAAGTGGTTGTACAAGGTTACATTCCCACCAGCAGTGGAGGAAGATTCCCCTTTCTCCACATCTTCTCCAGAATATGTTGTCACTTGAATTTCTCATGTTATATTTTAGGTTGTATTGTGTTTTAGGTTGACCTACCTCAACTATTAAATATGCAACCTATATATTTGCAAGTCACATGCTTTAGGTAGATACAGCTCTTATAAAAAAAAAAAAACATACCCATGTTTTCAGAAACCTGATATTCTATCACCCTGCTGAAAAGTTTACTTCTTGGTTTGTTTCCTTTATTAAGAAATCATAACTCTTCACCCCTGACAGGTTTTGCACCCCTCTCAGAATGCCTTTACTTTCTATTTAAATATTCTATATGAATTTATATTTGTGCATTTTCGACAATAAAAATTTGTTAAGACTTTTACTCTATCAAATAGATTCCTCACACATTAGTACAACTTGTTAAAAAAACAAGGGAACATTGGCACAATGCACTAGTTTATTCATTAATCATATTGTATAGTATGTAATGATGATGGGTCATGATTCTGCTTTGGGTTTTTATTTTACCAACATGGAGACTACTCAAGCAGTCATTGTGGTTTACTGCTAGACTGGTACAACTTAGAAACCTAGCATGCAAATAGTGATAATTTGACTTCTTTTACAATATGAATCCCTTTGATCAACTTTAATTATCTTATTGCCCTAGCAAGGACTTCAAGTACAGTTAAAGAGACAGAGAGAGAGTTGGCAGCCTTACCTTGTCCTTGATTTCAGTGGGCTTGATTTAAGTTTTTCTCCATTGAGTTTTATGTTGGTTATAGGCTTGATATATATTGCTTTTACTGTGTTTATGTATGTGCCTTGTATCCCTGATCTCTCCAAGACCTTAAACATGAAAGGATGTTGGATTTTAGCAAATGCCTTTTCAGTAATCTAAGGAGAAGATCATGTGTTTGTTTGTTTTTCTTTCACTTTGTTTATGTGGTGGATTACATTGATGGATTTTGGTATATTGAACCACCCCTGCACACTTGGGATGAAGCCTATATTGGTCAGAGTGAATGATATCTTTGATGTGTTTTTGAATTTGGTTTGTGAGTATTTTACTGACTATTTTTGTATCAATCTTCATAAGCAAGATTGGTCTGAAATTCTCTTTCTTTGTTGGGGTTTGGAGATTCAAGTATCAAGGTGACTGTTGGTAAGATTCCTTCTGTTTCTAATTTTTTTATAAATTTATTTATTTTTATATCAATCACAGGTTGGGTTTTTTGCATCCCATGCGTAGCCTCCCTCATTCCCTCCCACCCTCCCCAACCCTCTCTAATCTCCTCCCCGCCCCCTCCAAGTCCACCAATGGGGGAGGATATCCTCCCCTTCCATCTGATCATCTTGTCTCCTCAGGGCTGGCTGCAATGTCCTCCCCTGGGATCTAGCCAGGCTGTTACTCCCTGGCGTGTATGGAGGAGGGTCAAAGAGCCAGCCATCAAGTTCAATGTGGAACAGTTTTGAAGAGTATATTGGTGTTAGCTATTCTTTGAAGGTCTGGTAGAATTCTGCACGGAAACCATCTGGCCCTGGGTTTTTTGGGGGGTGGGAAATTTTTGATAACTGCTTTTATTTCCTTAGGGATTATAGGACAATTTAATTTATTTACCTGATCTTGATTCAGCATTGGTAAGTGTAACTGACCAAGAAAATTGTCCATTTCATTTAGGTTTTCAAATTTTGTTGCATATAGACTTTTCAAGTAAGACCATTATAATGATTGTTAGGATTTCCTCAGTGTCTGCTTTTATGTACCCCATTTTGTTCTTTATTTTGCAGATTTAGATAGTTTCTCTCTGCCTTTTAGTTAGTTTGTCTATCTTGTTGATTTTCTCAAAGAACCAGCTCTTGGTTTTGTTGATTCTTTCAATTGTTCTCTTTGTTTCTTCAACACAGTACTTGAAGTCATATACAGAGCAATAAGGTTACTAAAGGATATCAACGGAATACAAACTGGAGAGGGAGAAGTCAAAGTATTACTATTTGCAGATGATATGATAGTACACACAAGTAACCCAAAAATTTCTACCAGGGTACTCCTAGAACTGACAAACCCCTTCAGCAAAGTGACTGAATAAAAAATTAACTCAAAAAATGAGTAGCCCTCCTACATAAAAAAGAAAAATTGACTGAGAAAGAAATTAGGGAAACAGCAGCCTTCACAATAGAAACAAAAAATACAGTATCTTGGTGTATCTCTAATCAAGCAAGTGAAAGACTTGTATGAAAAAAAGAAAGAAATTTCAAGTCTCTGAAGAAAGAAGAAGATATCAGTAGATGAAAAGATCTCCCATGCTCATGGGTCAGTAGGATTTATATGGTAAAAATGGCCATTTTTCCAAAATCAATCTACAGATTCCATGCAGTTCCCATTAAATTACCAACACAATTCTTTATGGACCTTGACAGAAAACATCTTAAGTTAATATGGAAAAACAAAAAAACACAGAATAGCCAAAACAATCCTCTATAAAAAGAAATCTTCTGAAGGCATCTCCATCCCTGACCTCAAGCTGTACTGGAGAGCAAGAGTAATTAAAAACTGTGTGGTAGTGGCATAGAAACTGACTGTGGATCAATGAATTTGAACTGAAGACCCAGATATAAATCCACATGGCTACAAGCACCTGATTTTTGACAAGATTCCAAAATGACACAATGGAAAATATATAGCATCTTAATCAAATAGTGCTGGTCTAACTGGATGTTCACATGTAGAAAATGCAAATAGACCCATATCTATCGTCTGCACAAAATTAATGTCCGTGTGGATCAAAGACCTCAACATAAAACCGGACCCACTAAATCTGTTGGTAGAAAAAGTAGGGAAGAGCCTTGAATCATTGGCACAGGGGACAACTTCCTGAATAGAACACCAAGAGCTCAGGCTCTAGGATGGACAATTAATAAATAGGACCCTCCTGAAACTAAAAAATGCAATGCAAAGGACACTGTCAACAAAGCAAAAGGACAGCCTACAAACTGGAAAAAGATCTTCCCCAACCTTATATCTAACAGATGGCTAATAACCAGAATATATAAAGTATATACACTCAATAAATCAAACACCAACAAATCAAATCATCCAATTAAAACCAGATTATTTGGGTAATTCATTTCAGAGCGAAGCAGAGAATTCTCTCCATCTATGTTAATTGAAAGCTTTGCTGGGTAGAGTAGTCTGGGTAGGCATCTACGGTCTCTTAGAGTCTGTATGACATCTGTCCAGGCCCGTCTGTCTTTCATAATTTCCGTGGAGAAGTCTGGTGTGATTCTAATATGTCTACCTTTATATGTTACTTGGCATTTTCCCCTTGCTGTTTTCAGTATTTTTTCTTTGTTCTGTAGACTTAGTGTTTTGACTATTATGTGACTTGAGGAGTTTATTTTCTGATCTAGTCTATTTGGTGTTCTGTAAGCCTCTTGTATGTTTATGGACATCTCTTTATTTTTTTAAATTTTTATTAACTACACTTTATTCACTTTGTATCACCCATGTAGCTCCCTCTCTCCTCCCCTACCAATTCCTTCTTTCCTCCCCCTCTCCACCCATGCTCCTACTCAAGTGCACTAATAGGGGAGGTCTTCCTTTCCTTCATTCTGATCCTAGTCTATTAGGTCTCATCAGGAGTGGATGCATTGTCTTTCTCTGTGGACTGGTAAGGCTGCTACCCCTTCAGCCTGAGGTGATCAAAGAGCAGGCCAATCAGTTCACCGTCAGAGACAGTTCCTGTTCTCATTACTATGGAAGCCACTTGGACACTGAACCACCATGGACTACATCTGTGCAGGGGTTCTAGGTTATCTCCATGCATGATACTTGGTTGGAGTCTCAGTCTCAGGAAAGACTCCTGTACTCAGATTTTTTGGTTCTGTTGTTCTCTTTGTGGAGTTTCTGTCCTCTCTAGATCTTACTATTTCCCACTTCTTTCATAAGATTCCCTGCCCTCTGCCCAACGGTTGTCCATAAGTCTTAGCATCTGCTTTGATAGTCTTCAGGACATAGCCTTTCAGAGGCCCTCTGTGGTAGGCTCCTGACCTGTACCGCTTCCTCAAGATCCAGCTATACCACTCCTAGGCATACATCCAAAAGAAGCTCAAGTACACAATAAGGACATTTGCTCAACCATGTTTGTAGCAGCTTTATTTGTAATAGTCATAAGCTAGAAACAACCCAGATGCCCCTCAAGTGAGGAATGGATACAGAAATTGTGGTCCATGTACACAATGGAATATTATTCAGCAATGAAAAACAAGGACATCATGAAATTTGCAAGGAAATGGTAGGAACTGGAAAAGATCATCCTGAGTGAGGAATCCCAGAAGCAGAAAGACACACATGGTATATACTCACTCACATAGACATATAATATAGGAGAAACCTACTAAAATCTGTATACCTAAAGAAATTAATCAAGAGTGGGGACTCTTGCTAAAATGCTCAATCCCCATCCAGAAAGGCAAAGGGGATGGACATCAGAAGAAAGAGAAAACAGGGACATCTCTTTAAGTTGGGAAATTTTTCTTCTCTGATTTTCTTGAAAATATTTTTCTGGGTCTTGGAGCCTGGAATCTTCTTTTTTTGTCTATTCCTATTGTTCTGAAGTTTTGTCTTTTCATGGTGTCCTTGATTTCTTGGATATTTTGTGATTTTGTGTCTTTTTTAAAGAGGTATATTGGTTTCGTCATTTGTGTCTTCAGCACCCAAGATTCTCCCTTCCATTTCTTGAATTCTGTTGGTGATGCTTACCTCTGTGATTTCTGATCTCTTTGCTGCATTTTCCATCTCCAAGAGTTTCTCTGTGTGTGTTTTCTTTATTGATTCTAATTTCGTTTTCAGTTTTTGCACCATTTCCTTCATCTGTCTGTCTTTGGATTCCTGTCTGTTCATGATGGACTCATTTTGTTTGTTTGTTTCCTTTCTTTATGCCACTACAGGTGCCCCTATATGTTTCTGTATATGTGCCTCTACTTGGCTGTATTTTTGTGAGAGATTTGTTCATGTCCTCCTTATGTGTCCCTAATAACTGGATAAACATTTATTTGAGCTCATTTTCTTATGTTTCCAGTGAATTGAGATGTTCATTGATTTGGGGGGTTGCCAGTGATTTGTTCTGATTTTTATTCGATGTGTTCTTACTCTGTCCTCTAGCCATCTACTTATGAATAAAATTAACTGTTTTTTTCCTGGAGCCTGCACTACAGACTGGGCCTGTCTGTCTCTAGAGTGTATAGTATTCTTTGGGAAGATAAGAGGTGTACACCTGTTTGAGAGTGGATGTTAGTGTTTCAGCTATTCCTAAGGGAGGAAATTCACAGGCACATGTGCTCAAGCACAGGTGTGTATGTGGAAGTGTGCCTTGGAGGACTGGGTGCTAGTGTGTGTAGATACCTGGAAGGTTAGAGCATTTGTGCATGTGGAGGTGCGGGTACAGTGAAAAAGCACAGATGCCTCAGTATCCCACAGTCCTGTAGTACTGTCCTCCAGGAACTCAGATCTATCTGGGTTGCACCATTTCTGCTCTAGGAATTGTTTGCCTGGACTTCACTGGGAGGCCCACAGAACAGGGGCTTCAATGTTGAGAATGATGTCCCAAGGATCCCTATGTTGCCCACAGTGAAGGTGTGGTTGGGAGGGATCTGATATTTGGCTGCTAGCATAGAGGTACCCTGGATCTGGGGCTCTGCAGGCACTCACTTGAAGGCACACTCACTCACTTGCAGGCCATTGTGGAAAGCACTGGGGTATCCCCCTGCCCAGTTCTCTATTCTCAGATTTGGGCCTGCAGGGGCAAATGAAAGTGTAGGAGATTTGTCAATTGTGTCCCCTGTTTGGCCACTGTTCAGGGAGCCCAGTAGTTAGGGCTGCCTCTGCTTTCTCAGTCACAGAGCAAGGAGACTAGTGCTTGGGGCAGCTGCTAGTGCTTGAGGCAGCAGAGGAACATGGATTCCCATATTTGGGACCCTACTGTTTTAGGAGGACCTTACAGCCTCAGCCTCTGCTCTCTCAGTCACCAAACAGGGAGGCTTTTGCTTAGGCAAGAGACAACCACCACAGCCTCTGGGGAGGGAGGCCCGTTCCTTTATCTAAACTGTCCCAACTCACGGGTTGTTCCCTCTAGAGCAAGAAGCCTCAATATCAATGTTCTGGCTTCAGCCGCCTCTCCACTCACCAGTTTCTGAGTTTCATATCTTCTGCCCCTCAGATTTGATGCATGCTCATCACTGCCATCTTGGAGCCCCCTTCTATCCAAGCAGAGAATTCCCAATAGAGGAATAGTGAATGGCAGAAAAACACTTAAAGAAGTACTCAACATCATCAGGGAAATGCAAATCAAAACAACTCTGAGATTCCATCTCAAATTGACCAGAATTGCTAAGATCAAAAACTCAAGTGACAACACGTGCTGGAGAGGATGTGGAGAAAGGGGAACCCTTCTCCATTGCTGGTGGGAATGTAAATTTGTACAACCACTTTGGAAATCAGTCTGGTGCTTTCTCAGAAAATTAGGAAAAGTGCTACCTCAAGATCAAGCTATAAAACTCCTGGACATATACCCATAGATGCCCCACCATTCAACAAGCACATTTGCTCAACTATGTTCATAGCAGCATTATTTGTAATAGCTAGAACCTGGAAACAACCTAGATGTCCATCAGTGGAGAAATGGATACAGAAA
Source organism: Pachyuromys duprasi (assembly GCA_028658305.1). Lineage (NCBI taxonomy): Eukaryota > Metazoa > Chordata > Mammalia > Rodentia > Muridae > Pachyuromys > Pachyuromys duprasi. Next base: position 9,874 of record JAQQSO010003209.1, read on the forward strand.
GTATGCTATAGTTACACAATGGAATACCACTTAGCTATTAAAAACAAGGAAATTATGAAATTTGCAGGCACATATGTGAAACTAGAAAAGATCATCCTGAGTGACATAACCCAGAAACAGAAAGACAGGAATGGTATACATTCACTTATAAGTGGATATTAGCTGTATAATAAAGAATAGCCATATTAAAACCTACAGACCTAAAGAAGCGAAACACTAAGTAGGACTATAGGGGGGATGCTCAAATCTCATTCAGAATGACATGATAGACACCAGAAGCAGTGTAAAAGAGGAAATAGTATGGGAGCCTATTATAGAGGGTCCTCTAAAGGCTCCACGCAATAGGGGATCAAAGCAAGTTCTGAGACTCACAGCCAAACTTTGGGTTGAATGAAGGAAGTCTTATGAAAGGGGGGACAGAAGGATATGGAGGGGACAGGAACCCCACAAGGATACCAACCAAGTAAAAAATCTGAGTCCAGGAGGTACTGTAGAGACTGATGCACCAACCAAGGACCATGCATGGAGTGGACCTAGACGCCCTGCTCAGATGTAGCCAATTGGCAGCTCAGAGTCCATGTAGGTTCCAGAGTAAGGGGAAGAGGGGCTGCCTCTGTCATGAACTCAATTGCCTGTTCTTTGATTACTTGCCCCTGGTGACGAGTCCTTACCAGGCCACAGAGGGAGAGGAAGCAGTCAGTCCTGATGAGACTTGATAAGGTATGGGTAAAGGGCAGAGGGGAGAACTTCCCCTTTCAGTAGGCTAAGGGAAGGGCATATGAGGGAAGAGAGACGATGGGTGGGACTAGGAGGAGTTGAGGGAGGGGGCCTCAACAAGGGTATACAATGAATAAAGTGTAAAAAAATTAAAATAAAAAAGTAAAGTAGCTACATTGCAGCCATTGAGGAGTCAGGATAAGCTGGGGTAGGAAGGAAGGGAAGGAGGTCCTCCCCTGTTGGTGGACTTGAAGGGGGTGGGGAGGAGGGAGATGAGGGAGGGAGTGGAAGGGTAGGAGGGACTGAGGGAGGGGGTTACGCCTGGGATTCAAAGTACCTAACCTGTGATTGAGATAAAAATAAATAAATTTAAAAATAAATAAATAAATAAATAAATAAATAAATAAATAAATAAATAAAAGTAAAGTAGCATGCTCCCAAACATGATCCAGTTTTGCTCTGGTGGCAATATTTCCCACTCAATGTAGTCACTAAATGGAAATGTTATATATTCTGTTTCCTTATCCTCATCAATTTCCAATGAGGTAGGTTTTTGTTATTGCTGTTGTTGTTGTTGTTTCTGTCTCGATTTTGTGAGAGACACAAGTTTTAACTGTGAACACTTGGCTCCAAATAAAAACAGAAGCACAGCATGTTCCCTGGCCTGAAAGGCACTTGAGTCTACTTTCTTCACTAGATTCCATAAGGTTTCTAGAAGGAGCTTCAGGAAATCCAAATGTGATCTTGTAGCAGTTTGTTTACTTCGGTTGTGATTTTAAGGCAGAGGTTTGTGCACAAAATCAAATTTTTCCAGAGTATTTTTGTAAGAATACTTTTAGGTACAATTGTTGTACTTCTAAATAAGCCCTACCCTAAGACTTGCTAGGTAGAACTATGAATGAATTTCATTAGCTTAGTTTCTTCCCTCCTTATAATTATTTAAAAATGAACAGAGTCATGCGATAATTCTGCAGTTAATATTTTGTCAGGAAGCCTCATCTTTGCCATTGTCCTAATCCATGTGTCTTACTGTATTTTTGCCTCACAATTAAGCTGTGCATTAAACTGTGACTCCTTTCCCCTGTGGGTCTTGGAAGGAGATACACAGAAATATTCAGATTTAAATGTTCAATATAAAAGAGTTTTGTACTCACGTCTCTTTTTTTCTTAATGCCTTAAGTATGTGAAGAAATTTGGTAGTGCTAATTTTGTGCCAATATTAGGATCAATATATGCTTTGTAGTTACATGCCTAAAAGAGTGAAATAGGACTTAATGATGACAGAGAATGGATTGGTTCATTTTATAAAGTCAAAGAGTATGTCCTTGTACAATGTAGTTTTGTTGTCAGTTCAGTTTATTTTTTCCCCTAGAAGCAGGAAAAGCCAGCTAACATTTTTGCTAGGACTCTAAAGAACCTTTTATGGCTATGATTGTTTCTGTTCCATCAAACTAGCAAGACAATTACCATTTGGCAAAATAGTCACTGCATGAGAGCAGGCAGTTGAAAGTTCTATTCTCACTGTGCCCTGGGCAATACTGCAGTCATAATAGGTTTATGCTCTTGTAAGATGGCACAGGACTTATTGTTGGAAAAAAAAACATATGCTCTATTAATGTGTCAATAGCTTCATGTGCCTCATGAAGGAATCCATTGTTGTCTCAGAATATATGCCCAGAGCAAGTAGTCCTTGCCAGTCTACAGGAGCAGAAAACTGACTTGTATGACTCTTGTTTTGTAGTACCCCAGGTCAGAAGTGAGAGATCCAAACTACAACAATTTTAGATAAAAATCATTAAGCTAAATTTTATTTGAACTTAACAGGAGACAGAAGGTGAAATAGCTCCATTCTTCAAAGGTAATAGTTTTGCCTCTGTTTTAAATATTTCACATAAATTTTAGTAAGTCTGAATGATACACACCCTTATATTTTCTGATTTATTATCTTCAAGTAATAGAGATTGGCTCTTGGCATAAAAAACGAATAGCTGCCTCTTGTAATATATCTTAATCTTCCATGTGGTTCAAATAAAATAATTTTGACTACCTATATTTTATTTCACAATTTATATAAGCATAAATTTCCTTATCAATTTTAGAAACTATTTCTCAGTTTTCTACAATGTAAAGTGAATAACTTAGCGCCCTCCACTTTCCTCTAGCTGTATCCTTACATGTTTCACCTTTTATCAGTTAAAACATTTTTTAAATTTTCAAAGTAAAAAAAAACGTTGAAAAGACCAAATGATGAAAAATTATATCTCAGGATGCTTTAATTCATATATTTTCAATTTTGAATAAAGTAGAAGAGCTTTAACAAGAACTTTTTCTCTGAATTTCTTGATTATTTCTTCTTCCTATTTTTTAAAAGTTTAAAGTTCAAATTTTTGAGTACTATATTTGCTGTATTTTCACTATTCTCTTTTCCTTTAAATCCTGCCATGTACCTTTCCATTTCTTCTCAAATCTATGACTTCTTCCTTGATTATTGTTACATGTTTATATAAATATATACCACTGAATCCATTTAGTATTACTCATATTTGTGTGTGTTTAGGGCTAACTGCTTGGGATTTAATAATCTGTCAGGGGCCTCATACCTAGAGAAGACTGAATTTCCCTTTCTCAACACTTAGTAATTGCCTGTAGCTATTCATCCAGAGATTAGTTGGGTCTTGTCACATTTTCCTCATCCACATTGGCATGTCCACTGTTGCATTGTTCATGTCTTATGTAAGCAGGCTTTATTTTTATGATTCATGGGTACAGCTTCATATGCACACACACACACACACACACACACACACACACACACACACACACACACTTCTTTCACAGTAGCCTTCCAGATCCTCTGTCTTTTATAATCTTTCTGTCCCATCATCTGCAATGTTTCCTGAACCTAAGGTGTAGGGGTTTTATTTTTTTTTATTTTTTTTTAATTTATTTATTTTTATCTCAATCACAGGTTAGGTACTTTGAATCCCAGGCATAGCCCCCTCCCTCATTCCCTCCTACCCTCCCACTCCCTCCCTCATCTCCCTCCTCCCCGCCCCCTCCAAGTCCACCAACAGGGAAGGACCTCCTTCCCTTCCATCCAACCCCAGCTTATCCTGTCTCCTCAGGGCTGGCTGCACTGTCCTCCCCTGGGATCT
>JAQQSO010003210.1:0-13744 GCA_028658305.1 Pachyuromys duprasi
GGTTGTTTCCAGGTTCTGGCTATTACAAATAAAGCAGCCACGAACATGGTTGAGCAAATGTCCTTGTTGTGTACTTGCGCATCTTTTGGATATATGCCTAAGAGTGGTATAGCTGGGTCTTGAGGAATCACTATTCCTAATTGTCTAAGAAAGCGCCAAATTGATTTCCAGAGTGGTTGTACAAGTTTGCATTCCCACCGGCAATGGAGGAGGGTTCCTCTTTCTCCACAGCCTCTCCAGCATGCGTTGTCACTAAAGTTTTTGATCTTAGCTATTCTGGTGGGTGTAAGGTGAAATCTCAGAGTCGTTTTGAAGAAACCTATAACAAATACTTTTTAAGTTGTTCCACAAAAAAGAAAGAGAAGGAACACCAACCACCCAGCTGAGTCTATGAATTCTCAATACTAAAACTAGATAACAGCAGAAGAGAAAAAGCAAACTACAGACCAATTTCCCTGACTAACATAGATGCACCTATTCTCAGTAAATCAAAACGATCCTGAGATTTCACCTCATACCCATCAAAATGACTAACATAGATGCACCTATTCTCAGTAAAATACTTTTAAACTGAATTCAAGGACACTATAAAAGTATCATACTGAAGGAGAAAAATCACATGACATCTCCTTAGATGCTGAAAAAGCATTTGACAAAATCCAACATCCATTCATGTTTAAAGTCTCGGAGAGATCAGGGATACAAGGCACATACCTGAACATAGTAAAGGCAATATACAGCAAGCCTATAGCCAACATCTAATTAAGTGGAGAGAAACTTAAATCAATCCCACTGAAATCAGGGATAAAGCAAGGCTGCCCACTCTTTCCATATCTCTTCAACATAGTTCTTGAAGTCCTTGCTAGAGCAATAAGACAATTAATGGAGATCAAGGTGATACAAATTGGAAAGGAAGAAGTCAAAGTATCACTATTTGCAGATGATATGATAGTATAACTAAGTGACTCCAAAAATTCTACCAGGGAATACCTACAGCTGATTAACACCTTCAGCAAAGTGGCTGGATACAAAATTAACTCAAAAAAATCAGTAGCCTTCCTGTATACAAAAGACAAAAGGACTGAGAGAGAAATTGGCAAGACAACACCCTTCACAATAGCCACAAATTTCATAAAATACCTTAGTGTGAACCTAACCAAGCAGGTCAAAGATTTGTATGAAAAAAATCTCCAGTCTCTAAAGAAAGAATTAGAAGAAGATATCAGAAGATGGAAAGATCTCCCATGCTCATGGCTTGACAGGATTAATATAGTAAAAATGGCCATCTTACCAAAAGCAATCTACAGATTCAATGCAATTCCCATCAAATTACCTTCACAATTCTTTTTTTAAAGTAATTTATTTATTTTTATATTAATCACAGGTTATATACTTTGTATCCCAGCCGTAGCTCCTTCCCTCATTCCCTCCCACTCTCCCCATCCCTCTCTCTTCTTCTCCCTGACACCCTCAAAGTCCACTGATAGGGGAGGACCTCCCCCCCTTCCCTTTGAATCTAAATTATTATGTTTCTTCACTGTCCTTTTCTGGGATCTAGTTAGGCTACTCCTGCCTCGGGGTGGGGCAGTTGACAAGCCAGCCATTGAGTTCATGACCAAAATAGTCCCTGTTCCCCTTACTAGGGTACTCAGTTGGATACTGAACTACCATGGGCCACATCCGAGAAGGGGCTCTAGTTTGTATCCATACATGGTCCTTGGATGGAGAAACAGTCTCATAGAAGACCCCTGTGCCCTGATCTATTTGGTCTTTGTGGAGCTTTTGTCCTTGCCAAGTCTTACTAACTCCCCCTTTTTTCATATGATTCTCTGCACTCTGCTGAAGGCTTGGTTGTGAGTCTTAATATCTGCTTGATACATTGTTAGTTAGAGTCTTTCAGAGGCCCTCTGTGGTAGGCTCCTGTCCTGTTGCTTGTTTTCTCCTACATTCAATGTCCATCCCATTTGTCCATGTGAGCGAAGAGTGATCATCCCACCCTGGGTCCTCCTTCTTGCTTATCTTCCCTAGGTGTATAGATTTCAGCATGTCCATCCTATCATATAGGTCTATATAAGTGAGTATATAGCAAGTGTTTCTTTCTGCTTTTGGGATACCTCACTCAGGATGATCATTTTCAGGTCCCCCATTTGCCTGCGAATTTCATTATTTCCTCATTTTAAATTGCTGAGTAGTATTCCATTGTGTAAAAGTACCACAATTTCTGTACCTATTCCTCGACTGAGGGACATCTGGGTTGTTTCCAGGTTCTGGTTATTACGAATAAAGCTTCTACAAACATGGTTGTGCAAATATCCTTGTTGTGTACTTGAGCATCTTTTGGACATATGCCTAAGAGTGGTATAGCTGGTTCTTGAGGAATCACTATTCTTAATTCTGACACAATTCTTTACAGACCTTGAAAGATCTCAACTTCATATGGAACAACAAGAAACCCAGAATTTCTAAAACAATCCTCTACAGTAAAAGATCTTCTGGAGTTATCTCTATCCCTGATCTCAAGCTATACTATAGATCAACAGTACTAAAACCTGCATGGTACTGGCATAGAAACAAACTGGTGGATCAATGGAATCGAATAGAAGACCTGAAATAAATCCACACACCTATGGACACCTGATTTTTGACAAAGATGCCAGAACCATTTAATGGAAAAAAGACATCATCTTCAATAAATGGTGCTGGTCTAACTGGATGTCTACATGCAGAAAAATGCAAATAGATCCATACTTATCACCTTGCACAAAACTAAAGTCCAAGTGGATCAAAGACCTCAATATAAAACCAGACACATTAAACCTCTCAGAAGAAAAAGTGGGGAAATGCCTTGAACTCATTGGCACAGGAGACTACTTCCTGAACAGAACACCAACAGCACAGGCTCTAAGATCAACAATAAGTAAATGGGACCTCATGAAACTGAAAAGCTTCTCTAAAGCAAAGGACACTGTCGTCAGAACAAAGGGACTGCCTACAGATTGGGAAAGGATCTTTACCAACCCTATATCTGACAGAGGACTAATATCCAGCATATATAAAGAACTCAAAAAATTAAATAGCAACAAATCAAATAATCCAATTAAAAATGGGGTACAGAGCTAAACAGAGAATTCTCAATAGAGAATTCAATAGAGAATATTGAATGGCAGAGGAACACTTAAAGAAATGCTCATCATCCTTACTCATCAGGGAAATGCAAATCAAAACAACCCTGAGATTTCACCTTACACCCATCAGAATGACCAAGATCAAAAACTCAAGTGACAACACATGCTGGAGAGGATGTGGACAAAGGGGAACCCTCCTCCACTTGTACAACCCCTATGGAAATCAATCTGGTGCTTCCTCAGACAACTAGGAATAGCGCTTCCTTAAGATCCAGCTATATCACTCCTAGGCATTTATCCAAAAGAAGCTCAAGTACACAATAAGGACATTTGTTCAACCATGTTTGTAGCAGTTTTATTTGTAATAGCCAGAAGCTGGAAACAACCCAGATGCTCCTCAACTGAGGAATGGATACTGAAATTGTAGTACATCTACACAATAGAATATTACTCAGCAATAAAAAACAGGGATATCATGAAATTTGCAAGTAAATGGTGGGAACTGGAAAGATCATCCTGAGTGTGATATCCCAGAAGCAGAAAGACACACACGATATATATACTCACTCATATAGATGTATACTATAGGACAAACCTACTAAAATCTGTACACCTAAAGAAACTAATCAAGAAGGAGGACTCTTGCTAAAATGCCCAATCCCTATCCAGAAGGGCAAAGGGGATGGACCTCAGAAGAAGGAGAGGGCAGGGAATGGGTCAGGAGCCTGCCATGGAGGGCCTTGGAAAGGCTCTGCCCTGCATACTATCAAAGCAGATGCTGAGACTTATGGCCAACACTTGGGCAGAGTGCAGGTAATCTTACTAAGGGAGTGGGAAATAGTGGGATCTGGAGAGGACAGGAACTCCACAAGGAGAGCAACAGAACCAAGTGGTCTAAGCACAGGGGTCTTTCCTGAGACTGATGGTCCAACCAGGTACCATGCATGGAGGTAGCCTAGGACCCCTACACAGTAGTGTCCCATGGCAGTTCAGTGTCCAAGTGGGTTCCATAGTAATGGGAATAGAGACTGTCTCTGACATGACCTGATTGGCCTGCTTTTTGATCACCTATCCCTGAGGGGGGAGCAGCCTTGCCAGGCCACAGAGGAAGACAATGCAGCCACTCCTGGTGAAACCTGATGGACTGGGATAGGAGGGAAGGAGAGGAGAACCTTCCCTATTGGTGGTCTTGGGGATGGACACAGATGCAGAGGGGGGAGGAAGGGAGGGATTTGGATGGGAGGAGTAAGGGAACTAAAGGGGTATATAAGGTGAATAAACTGTAATTAATAAAGAATTTAATAAAAAGAAAATGAAACAAAAAGAAGTATCATACATCACAGCCAAGTTGGGTTTATCACTCTAGTGTAAGTTTCTTCCTGTGTGCACAAATCAATAATGTAATGCAGTGTATATATATGTATACATACATACATACATACATACACACACACACACACACACACACACACACACACACACATATATATATATATATATATATATATATATATAAAGAGAGACTTAAAAGACAGAAATGAAACATTCTTGTTCTTCCAATCAATGGAGAAAAGGTACCTGATAAACTCACCATGCCTTCATCATAAAAGACCTGAAGAAAATAGGAATAAAAAGAGCATCAATGTCTTAGGGTTTTTATTGCTGTGTGAAAATATCACCACCAAAAGCAACTTAGAGAAGAAAGGGTTTATTTTAGCTTATAGGTTCTTATCACAGTCCCTTATGGAGGGAAGTCAGGGCAAGAATTCAAAATGGGAAGCAACCAGAAGGCAGGAGCTTATGTAGAGGACATGGAGGGTTGCTGCTTACTGGCTTGCTCCACATGTCTTGCTCAGTCCGCTTTTTTATAGATGGTAGAACCATCAGTCCAGGGATGGCACCATACAATTGGTTTGGGTACCCACACATCAATCATCAAGAAAATGCACCATAGACTTGTCTCAAGTTCAATCTGATGTTTTTTTGTTTGTTTGTTTTTTGTTTTTTTTTTTCAGTTGGGGTTTCTTCTTCTCAAATGACTCTAGCTTAAGTAAAATTGGCATAATATTAGGCAGCACAATCAACATAAAAATTGCTGTAGGGGCCAAACCTACAGTCAACATTATATTAAACAAGGAGCAACAGAGAGCATTTCCTATAGAATTGGTGATGGGATAAAGCTTCCCTCTCTTTTCACTTCTTTTTCAGTACAATGTTCAAAGGTTTAATTAGTCAAAGGTTTAGGAGGACAAAGAGGAGGAAGAGGAGGAGGAGATAGACAAACCAAATGGGAAAGGATAGGTAATAGTGTCTTTACTTTCTGAGCTATCTCTCCAGCCCAAACTTACTCTGTGAATTTCAAGACATAAATAAGTCTATTTTACACCTCTTCTAATGTTTGAGATGGTTAGTGTTTGAAGACATGTGCTCCCTATTATAGAATTCACGTCATGCTGCAGGATGTTGTTTAAGAGCAAAGAAGTGCAGCTACAAAATGGAAATTTCCCCATAAAATTTGCATCTGTGTTGTTTGGTCTGATAGACATAGTAGCCAAGGGGAGCCAATTATTACAGTTGTCTGGGAAACCACTTTTTCCATGAAGTTTGAAGTCCAAATTACCTACTAAATAGACCTTTAGATTTTAAGTGTTTAGGTTATTTTACTGTAATTGGCATATGATTATTCATGGAAATTCAAGTAAATGTTTAACACTTGGAGAATGTCATAGCTTAGCTCTAGTTTCTGAAATTTATCCTAATGCCATCCTATATATCAAATTCCCACACAAAGTCAGAGGTCTAACCTAAGTAAATATGTTTCACCTAAGTTCATTTACTAAAAGATGAGAAGTTATTATCTAACTTAATATTATTAGACTGTCAAATGCAGTGTTCATACAACACAGTAATAATTTTTTTTACCAACAACTCCCTGGATTAAAATCATTGATATGCATAAATAAAAAGTGCATAAAATATGGAAACAAAATAAATAAAATTTAAAAGACAGTAGTAAAAAGTAATGCCAAAGCACATCTTTCAGAAATTAAGAATTTGCAGCTGTGCATTGTGGGTAAAATATAGATCGGACTAACATGTTTTAACCTGTTCTTTTCATTAAATTTTCAAGTAAAGTTTATTATAAAAACTTCATGATAAAAAATATTACACACTGAAATTAACCAGACTCAAAGACTATATATATATCAATGAACTTTGTGTAGTTACAGTAGTCATTCTGGAGGTGTGGAGCCTCATACTAGATTTTACACTTTCACTATTGAATATATAAATATTTATACTTTATATTTCTATTTTTAAAATTATGGTATGATCACATCATTTATTACCTTCCCTTTCATCTTCCAAACATTTCCATGTACACCATTTGCACTCTTTTATAAATCTGACCTTTTTTATTTTATTGCTGCTTCATACAAATATACCTACATTTATAAATTATATAATATACAGGGCTAGAGAGATGCCTCAGAGATTAAGAGCACTGGTTGTTCTTCCAAAGGTCCTGAGTTCAATTCCCAGCAAACACATGGTGTCTCATATATAGTGCCAAGAGTATGAAAAGGCTTACAGGCAAAATTATTTGTTGCAAGCCAGCATGTTGGAAGTGAGGATGGAATTGATTATGATAGCTACGTTATTGATTGGAGTAGAGAGTGGTGGTTCTGTAGACTGATCACAATAAAAGGCTAGGTAGGAATTTGGGAGAAAGCAAAGAGGGTATTCTGAAATATGCTAGTTTTTATAGGCAAAAAAGGCTACAGAATAGAAATATCCAATGTAAGCTGGATGTTACCATTCTCTTAAGTTCAGAAAAGACATGTAGGTAAGAGACAGAAGTTAAGAAAGACAGGAGCATATAATATTTACTAATACCACAAGAGTTAAAAATAATCACACAGTTTCTCCAACCAAGGACCATATATGGATATGGCCTAGAACCCCTGCTCAGATGTGGCCCATGATAACTCATTGTCGATCTGAAGACCCTAGTAAGGGAAACAGGGATTCAGTCTTGAACTTGATGGCTGGCTCTTTGACCCTCCCCCATACACGCCAGGGAGCAACAGCCTGGCTAGATCCCAGGGGAGGACATTGCAGCCAGCCCTGAGGAGACAAGATGATCAGATGGAAGGGGAGGAGATCCTCCCTGTTGGTGGACTTGGAGGGGGCAGGGAGGAGATGAGGGAGGGTTGCAGAGGGTGGGAGGTAATGAGGGAGGGGGCCACGCATGGGATGCAAAAAACCTAACCTGTGATTGATATAAAAATAAATTAAAAATATAAAAATAAATAAATTACATTAAAAAATGTAATCAAAAAGAATAATCACACATCGAGGGATGCATAATAAAACATGAATTGCTAAACTGAATTTTATGGACAGGCTAGGTGCGAATAAAGCCAGGAGAATGAAATGTATATAATTTGAAAAATAAAAGAGTATGTTTTAAAAAGGAAGGACCAGACATTGTGTCCAGTGATTCCAAGAAATAAAGTCAGATAATGGGTGAATGTCCACTGCTCCAGCCAACAGATGATTATTATAGAGTTTGGAAATGAAGTGGAGTGAAAGCCAGATAACTGTGTACTAAACAATAAGTGGAAAATAAGGAGACAGAGACAGTGAATGTAGGGGGAAACCTTTCAGAATCAGCTATGAATGGGTAAAAAAGGGACTGAGTGTGGGAAGTCTAGGGAGGTGATTTAAGTATGTTGTATGCTCATAGAAACTGATATTATATTGTATGTAAAATAGTTTTCATAATAAATAAGTGTGATAAAGCTTTTCAAACTTCATCGAATGACACTGCAATTTGGTTGACATCAAATTGCAACCTAATAAGTAGGTTGTTTCCAATATTACTTTATATTAAACTATAAATGTGTTAATTTGTTATATTCGTTTTAAGTAATAAAATTTATCAGTTATATCAGTTTTAGATTTGTAGAAAGATGAAGCACACAGTAGATAATTCCCCGTTTCCCTCATTGTTGATGTATAAATGATTCCCTTGTTGTAATTAAAGAACTAATTACATATATAAATATATATCTGAGTCTATTCCATCATTTGTTCATATTTCTTTAGTTTTGGCCCAATGGCTCTTTTTCATTCTACAGTCATGTTTTCTTAGCTTTTTCTTCGTCTTGATTTCTGACATTTTCTGTTTTTGTTTATCTTAATGAGTTTGAACAGAGCCAGTTATATATATTGTAGGATAGCCCTCTCCAACCATTGTAATGTATGTTTTTGCTGCTATTAGATTGGAAGCATGGTCTTTGAAAAGTTGATCAAAGAGGTAAATGCCATTTTTTATTACAGACTATCCAGGGCTTGTAAAACTACAGAGTTTATGAATGCTGGCTTTGGCTATCTGACTATCATAGAATTTGTCATTTAAGTATTGTTCTTTGTAGCTTCCCATTGCTTTTTCATATTGTAGTTTTTGGAAGAAAATTGCTATGTGAAACTGAGATATAGAGTAAGCTCCCTTAGAGTGGCATATCTAAATGTTATATTTGGAATTGCACTGAATGAGAGTTTTATATCACTTCTGCTTATTAATTGACTCAACTATATGTATTAGGATAGACTTATAAATATTAATTTTATGCTCTGGGTTATAATCCAATACTATTGTTTTGTCATAGTTGTTCCATTTCTTGGTACCCTAGCTTCAAAATATGCTCCTGTGCCCTTTGACACTGCCTTCTCAGTGTATTTTGTTTTGTTAGATGTTATGCTCATAAGGTCAAGAAAATTTCTGTTTATTCTTTGCCAAGTGTTTTCCAAATAGTGATACAAGTTAAAACTCTAAACCAACTTTAAACCACTTGACAAAATTTTGTAAATTTTCTTTTTTAATTGTGCTCATATGATCAGTTATATTAATTGGTCATCACAGATTGAAAGGCTATTATGTTCCTACAATAAATTTCAAGTAGCAGTGGGTTATGATTTTATTGACATATTACTGATTATTGTATTTGGCTTGTTAATATTTTGTTAAGAATATTTGTGCTAGTGTTTATCACAGATATTGGTTAACAGTTTCCCTTATCATGTTTAGATGTGTTTTTGTATTAACATTTAGTAGAGAAGATCTTGTGATGAGCTAGGATTTTCAATTTAAATGGAAGAAAATCAATTTTATTCTACCTAACATCATCATTAAATAATGACTGCATCATTTTGCTAATGGAATGAGGTAGATTCAGAGATAGGTAAAATATCTTCCGGATTTATTGATGCTAACAGCCTAGGGTTGAGTATGTTCCCTTAAAATAATAAAGTATAGTCCACATTCGCAGTGGAAGAAAGAAGGAATTTCCTATAAAAGCCGTTTGACAAATGAGTGCATGTATCTGTCCAAGACTATTTGCCCTATAAGGGCGAGCACACAGTTTCATATTTTGTTTCTGCGTATCCCAGGAGCTAACAAAGCAAATATTGTACAGCAAATACTGCTTAAAGTTTTTCCAGTAAAGGATATACTGGTGGTCTGTTTCTTAATGAAGCTTTACACTTGTTATTCTGAATCTGAGGACCTTCAATTGTCACAGAATTACCTAAGTGTTGTCAACCACTTTTTTTTTCAGCTTTTATTAAAATGCTTTGGTATCTTGTCACAATGTTTGAACATCGTGACAACTTCTAGAAGTTTTAAATAATCATGTTTTGATTTATTTTTTACTTAATACTTAGAAGGGATATAAGTAAATTTATTTCATTCTAAAATTAAAATAGCCAAGTCATAGAGAGGGCATTATTTTTATTTATATATCGATTTTTATATACGTGTTTACATGTTCATGTGTGTGTGCATGTGTGTGTGTGCACGCGCACATGTGGGTGCACATATCCCACAGCGTGCATGTGCAGGTCACAGGAAGGCCTTGGTTCTGATATCTTTTTTTTGTTTTTTTGATGCTATATGCTGTATGGTAGCTGGCCTGTGTGTATCCAGGAACTTTCTCCAATCTGTCCCTAGAGACACAGAGATTTCTAGAAGCTCCCCAGCTTTTACACAGATTTTAGAGAGTCAAACACATATCCATATGATTATGTGACAAGCACTTTACCCGCTGAGCTGTCTTCATGGATCTCACTTTTTCTTTTGATGACCTTATACCCTGGTACACATGTTGTACCTGCTCCTTCTTGACGTTCTCAGCGGAGAGCTTTGCAAAGAACTGGATATGGTCAATGTACTCATTACCTTTAGTAGATGAAAATTGCCTGCCTTGATCCCCTCACACAGACATTTTATTTGCATTGTATGTCTACTCTCTTCTTAGTTCCTGTGTTGTTCAATACATGTACTACCTACCTGTGCTCATAAAGCTGTTGGGTGGATCTAATGTCACAGGTAGATATTGCATTTTTCTGTAGGATCTTTGTCATCATCAAATAAAACATCTCACTTTTAATATATGAAATATCATTAAAAATATGAAATGTCATTAAAATGAATCCTGTTTCTTTTTAGTGTTTAACAAGTGCTATTTTGTTAGAAACTTTAAATTACATGTATGATTCACAATATGTTTTTATTGGACAGCACAGAGGACTATTGAGACTCTGCAGGATCGTATTTGTCATTAAAATTAAGTTAATTATTGGTTAAAGTGCTCAAAATGCATCTGCTCATTTTTCAGATGCCATAGTAGAGCACAGCCAGACTGTCGTCACCCAAGCATTGATGTTTCCAACAGATTTTACCATGGTGGGAAGAGATGGTAGGGAAGCAGTATAGCAAACTGCATCAAGGAATGAAAGACAGTTCTGCAAGATGGAGAGGAGAGGGTCCTTGATCCCTGGTTAGGCTGTTTTACCTCCTCAAACACAAGCATAATCAACTGTAATAGCCTCTTCCTACATGTTTACCTTCACCAGGTTTTCATTCCTGAGCTATATTCTAGTCATATTTGTTGTCCCTCTCCTATTTTTGCATGGCACAGCTTCTGTTTTACTCTGTGCACATTCTCATTACCCATGCTATTGACCCTTGAGCCCTACAATTATTCTCTAGATTCGATGTCTGCACTTCCCTCATTCTGTAGACCAGCAGAGGAGTTTAAAAATGTTCCTCTCTCAGCAAGTTTCTTTTTTGCAATTTATGTTCCATTTATATTTTTGCATAAATAAAACACTAAGCTCATGTATCGTTTTGGTTGTTATCTTTTGGAACATTTTGTCTATTTAAACTGCACAGGGTTGTAGGAGTCTCAGCATTGTTCTTTTTCTCTGTGAATAAGAACAGATCATATATTTAGTGCAATTAAATTAATTGCACTATGTTTATGTTCCAGAAAGGACAGGTATCATGTTACAGTCAGTATTCACTGAAACATTAGCTTACCAACCACGTTGTACACAACATAGAGAATGGTCCACTGTAATTGATGATGGTACATCCTAAATGTTTTGATGCAAAGTCAAAGCATCTTTTCAATTTGTAATGGTGCAGTGCATCTTTGGCTTTGATAGACTAGCAGAAATCTCCTCAAAACACGACATCTGGAGGACAAAAATGGGAGAGTTTTTCTAACTGAATTACTTTGAGCCAGGTTAAAAATTTGACCTATTGGAGTTGGGAACAATAATCTTACATTTTGTTACTAAACATATAAAAGAACTATCGATTTATGTTAGTTGTAGAGATAAGGTGATATCAGCTTTTGTTTATGGAATCACCCTTTTCACTTAGTGGTTTTTAGTAGTATCTGTGAACAATGAAGATACTATCAGTTCAAGAAGGGTTTTTACCAACATTGGCATGTTTCAGCTGGAATCCAGTCCCAGGCCACACTATTTGCCTTCTTATAAGAGATGTAGCAGTGGCACCAGGTACCAATATGAAGAAAAACTCTTTTAAAGTTGAAGATGAAATAAAACTTCATTGTTTTTTTTGTATATAAATCTACATTATGTCATATTTGTTCTCTTGCTGAAGACCTTTACGTGTGTTTTATTACCCCCTCTCTTTTTTTAAATAATTTATTTATTTTTATATTAATCACACACACACACACACACACACACACACACACATATATATACTTTGTATCCCAGCTGTAGCCTCCTCCCTCATACTCTCCTACTCTCCCCATCTCTCCCTCATCTTCTCTCTGGCCCCCTCTGGGTCCAATGATAGGGGAGGACCTCCCCCCCCCCCCTTCCATCTGACCCTAGCTTATCATGTCTCTGCAGGGCTGGCTGCAATGTCCTTTTCTGGGATCTACTTAGGCTACTTCTGCCTCGTTGGGGGGGGGCGGTTGACAAGCCAGCCATTGAGTTCATGACAGAAATAGCAGAAATAGTCCCTGTTCCCCTTACTAGGGTACCCAGTTGGATACTGAGCTACCATGGGCCACATCCGAGAAGGGGTTCTAGTTTGTATCCATACATGGTCCTTGGATGGAGAAACAGTCTCATAGAAGACCCCTGTGCCCTGATCTACTTGGTCTTTGTGGAACTCTTATCCTCTCCAAGTCTTACTAACTCCCCCTTTTTTCATATGATTCTCTGCACTCTGCCGAAGGCTTGGTTGTGAGTCTTACTATCTGCTTTGATACATTGCTAGTTACAGTCTTTCAGAGGCCTTCTGTGGTATGCTCCTGTCCTGTTGCTTGTTTTCAATGTCCATCCCATTTGTCTATCTAAGCGAGGATTGATCATCTCAATCTGGGTCCTCCTTCTTGCTTATCTTCCCTAGGTGTATAAATTTCAAAATGTCCATCCTATCCTATAGGTCTATATAAGGGAGTATATAGCAAGTGTTTCTTTCTGCTTTGGGGATACCTCACTCAGGATGATCGTTTCCAGGTCCCCCCCATTTGCCTGCGAATTTCATGATTTCCTCATTTTTAATTGCTGAGTAGTATTCCCATTGTCTCCATATCTCTTCAACATAGTACTTGAAGTCCTAGCTAGAGCAATAAGACGACTAAAGTAGATCAAAGGGATAGAAATTAGAAAGGAAGAAATCAAAGTATCACTATTTGCAGGCAATATGATAATCTACATGAGTGACCCCAACAATTCAACCAGAGAACTCCTTCAACTGATAAACACCTTCAGCAAAGTGGCTGGATACAAAATCAACTCAAAAAAATCAGAAGCCCTCCTGTACAACAAAGACAAAAGGACTGAGAAAAAAATTAGGGAAACAACAGACTTCGCAATAGCCACTAATGACATAAAGTACTTTGGGGTGACTCTAACCAAGCAAATGAAAGACCTGTTTGAAAAAAACTTCAAATCTCTGAAGAAAGACATTGAAGAAGATATCAGAAGACGGAAAGCTCTCCCGTGCTCATGGATAGGTAGGATTAACATAGTGAAAATGGCCATCCTGCCAAAAGCAATCTGCAGATTCAATGCAATTCCCATCAAAATACCAACACAATTCTTCACAGACCTTGAAAGAAAAATTCTCAACTTCATATGGAGAAACAAAAAACCCAGAATTTTCAAAATGATCCTGTACAACAACAGATCATCTGGAGGTTTCTCCATCCCTGACCACAAGCTGTACTACAGAGCAATAGTAATAAAAACTGCATGGTATTGGCATAGAAATAGAATAGTCG
>JAQQSO010003211.1:0-13744 GCA_028658305.1 Pachyuromys duprasi
AAGCTGTCCTTGAGTAGCAAGTTGTTCAGTTTCCATGTATGTGCAGGCTTTTGTTATTTCTGTTGTTGTTGAGGTCCAGCTTTAGATGGTGATGGTCAGATAGGATACAAGGGATTATTTCAATCTTCCTGTATCTGCTGAGACTTGCTTTGTGACCAACTATATGGTTTATTTTGTAGAAGGTTCCATGAGGTGCTGAAAAGAAGGTACACTCTTTTGATCTAGGATAAAAGGTTCTGTAGACATCTATTAGGCCCATTTGATTTAGGGTGTCTGTTAGTGCCCTTGTTTCTCTGTTTTGCTTCTGACCGGACGATTTGTCCCTTGGTGAGAGTGGAGTGTTGAAGTCTCCCACTATTAGGGTGTTGGGATCAATGTGAGATTTCAGTTTTAATATTGTTTGATTTACATATGTAGGTGGTCTTGTATTTGGGGCATAAATGTTCAAGATTGTGATGTCCTCCTGTTGCAATTTTCCTTTGATGAGAAGGAAGTGCCCCTCCTCATCTTTCTTGATTAACTTTGGTTTAAAGTCTATCTTATTGGATACTAGGATTGCTACCCCAGCATGTTTTCTGGTCCATTTGCTTGGAAAATGGTTTTCCAGCTCTTTACTCTGAGGTAGTGTTTATCTTTGTTGCATAGGTGTGTTTCTTGGATGCAGCAGAATGTAGGATCCTGTTTCCACAGCCATTCTGTTAGTCTGTGTCTTTTTATTGGAGAGTTGAGTCCATTGATGTTGATAGATAATAGTGACCAATGACTGTTACTTCCTTTTATTGTGGAGTTGGTGGACTTACTGTGATTTATTGCTTTTTTGTTGTTGTTGTCGTTGGGAAATTATCTGTATCCTATGGTTTCTTTGGTGTAGTTGTTTCTGTTGGACTGAAGTTTTCCTTCTAGTACCTTCTGTAGGGCTGGGTTGCTGTGTAGGTATTGCATGAATTTTGTTTTGTCATGGAAATTTTTGTTTTCTCCATCTATGTTGATTGAAAGCTTTGCTGGGTATAGTAGTCTTGGTTGGCATCTGTGTTTCCTTAAAGACTGCATGACTTCTGTCCAAGCCCTTCTGGCTTTCATAGTTTCTGATGAGAAGTCTGGTGTGAGTCTGATCGGTCTACTTCATCCTTTTCCTATGCTGCTTTAATATTTTTTCTTTGTTTTGTATGTTTAGTATTTTGACTGTGATGTGACGAGAGGTATTTCTTTTCTGGTCTAGTCTATTTGGTGTTCTATAGGCTTCTTGTATGTTTATGGACATTTCTTTTTTTTAAGTTGGGAAAATTTTCTTCTATGATTTTCTTTAAAATATTTTCCTGTCCTTTGAGCCTGGAGTCTTCTTTTTCATCTATTCCAATTATTCTTAGGTTTTGTCTTTTGATTGCATTCTTATTTTCTGGGATGTTTTGTGCTTGGGACTTTTCCGATTATCTTTTTTCCTTGAGTGAGGAGTCCATTACAGCCAGTGTATCCTCAGCTCCCGAGATTCTCTCTTCCATCTCTTGTATTCTATTGTTGATTCTTACCTTTGTGGTTCCTGATATTTTTTCTAAGTTCTCCAGTTCCAGGTTCTTCTCTCTTTGTGTCTTCTTTATAGTTCTAATTCCGTTTTCATGCTTTGTGCCGTTTCCTTTAACTGATTGACTGTGTTTCCTATATTGGTTGTTTCCTCTCTGTTTATCTTTAATTATTCCTCTAAGTGGACAGTTAAATTCTTCTCCATTTCTTTGAGGGCCTTGTTCATTTCCTCTTTTTTTTCCGCCAATATCTGCATAATCATAGCTTTAAGATAATTTTCCAGTGTCTCTGCTGAATTAAAATCTCCACTGCTTATGGGTGTTTCTGGTGGGGCCATGGTGTCCTGATTTTTGTTGGGTGAGTTCTTTCGCCGATTTCTGGGCATTTGTTTATATATAATCAGGGAGCTCTTTGTGCTTTAAGGCTTTACTTCAGTCTGAATCTGTAAATCTCTTGTGTCAGGAGTATTCTTCAAGAAGATCAGTGATTTCCGGTGTTTTTTTAGTGTGTGTTGTGTCTCAGTTGAACTCTGTTGTGGGCTCTGTATGCCAGGCTTCGTGCTCTGTGCTAGAAGCTATGAGCACTGCAGGCTTGTCACCCTTCTGGTGGAGGTTTTGCTCCTCACTCTGTGCTAGATGCTGAGTGTCCTGTTTTTAGATGTCAGCTGGGGGCTTTGCGCTCTGCCCTGGGCTTGCTGCTAAGGGCTCTCCCCTGGACTGGAGCTTTGGCGCCCCCTTCTGGGCCAGGGGCTGTGCACCACGGTCTGAGATGATATTTGGGGCACACACACTGGTTCTAGATTGGTTGCAGGCGTTGCCGAGCAGTATGCATCCGCTGTATGCAGACCTGTCTGAAATGGTGCCCAAGGCCTTCTCAGACTGGCCTGTGGACACCTACATGGACTGAGGTGGTCGCTGGTGGACCTGCATGTGCAGACTGGTTAAAACATTCTCCTAGGCCCTCCTAGTCTGAGGTGTTTCCTGCGGATTCGATTGGTGTGCACCTGCTGAATGCCTGCTGGTAGAAGCAGAACCCCTGTCTTTCCCAGACTGGCCTGTGGACACACACACACCCAAGGACTGAGGTGGTCGCTGGTGGGCCTGAGCAGTGTATGCCCGGCAATATGCAGGCCAGTCAAAATGGTCTCCTAGGCCCTCTCAGTCTGGTTCGTGTACCCACACGTGTGTGCGCACGCGCACACACACACACACACATACCCACACACACACACACACACACACACACACACACAGGGATTGAGATGGTTTCCAGCAGAAGCGATTGGTGTGTGCCTGCAGTATGCCCGCCAGGTCTTTCTCTGACTCGCCTGTGGACTCACACAAGGACTGAGGTGGTTATTGGTGGACCCGCAGTATGCAGGTCAGTCGAAAAGGTATGCGGTTCCTCCTCAGTCTGGCCCAGAGGCTGTGAGACCCAGTCTGGTATGGGGCTGCAGGCGCCCAGCGTGGCTGCTCATTCAGATCAGAGCTATGTGCTGCTGGTCACCCGGAGATTTTTCCGGGGAATAACTGGGTGTCCCTAGGATTTTCCCACTTGATTTCCTTGCCATTGGAGTTCCGCTCACCTGGCAATCACAAATGCTGGTGTTTTAGATCCCAGAGTTCAGTCTCCTGGTTGCTGCGTTGTTTCTGCTGTCCTACTCCTCAGACATGGTGTCCTCTCCTGGCAGCCATCTTGGATCCTCTCTCCCAGAATGTTAATGCACCTTATTCTATAGAGATCTTTGAAAATCTTGGTGAAGGACATTCCTTCAGTTATCACCTTGACTTGGCTTAGTATCATCTGTACTCATCAATTTCATGTCACCGTGACTGAAACATCTGACAGAAATTATGTAAGGAAAGAAAAAAATGTATTGTGGTTCATAGTTTCAGGAAGAAGTCAGTCTATCCTGATGGGGAAGGTGCCTCTGCATCTGATGCTTGGAGACAAGTCACACGGCAACAGGTAAGGGGCAGAGAGTGAACCAGGATTAGAGGTGGACATGACCTTCAAGACCCACCCTGTTAATTTTCTTTCTCCAGCCAGGTCTCACTTTTTTAAGACTCCATAGCTATCACAATAACACCACACTTTTGTTATTAGTGGCTATTGTGAAGGGTGTTGTTTCCCTGATTTCTTTCTCGGTCCTTTTAGAAATTGTGGTACTTTTATACAATGGAATACTACTCAGCAATTAAAAACAAGGAAATAATGAACTTTGGAGGCAAATGATGGGATCTTGAAAGGATCATCCTGAATGAGGTATCCCAGAAGCAGAAAGACATACACGGTATACACTCACTTTATAAGTGGGTATAGACCTATACAATAGGATAAGCATACTAAAATCTGTACACCTAAAGGAGATAAACAAGAAAGAGGACCCAGGATGATCAATCCTCAATTAGAAAGACAAATGGGATGGACATTGGAAATAGGAGAAAACAAGTAACAGGATAAGAGCCTACTACAGAAGGCCTCTGAAAGACTCTACCAAGCAGTGTATCGAAGCAGAGGCTGAGACCCATAACCAAACTTTCTGCAGAGTACAGGGAATCATATGAAAAAAGGGGGAGTTAGTATGACCTGGAGAGGACCAAATGTATCAGGGCATAGGGGTCTTTTATGAGACTGTTTCTCCAACCAAGGACCATGTATGGATATAACCTAGAACCCCTGGTAGGATGTAGCCCATAGTAGCTTGGTATCCAGGTGGGCACCTTAGTAGGGGAACAGTGACTATTTCTGACATAACATCAATGGCTGGCTCTTTGCCCCCCCCACCACCACCACTAAGGGAAGAGCAGCCTTATGTCCAGAGATGGACATTGCAGTCAGTCCTGAAGAAACCTGGTAATCTAGGAGAGGAGACCTCTCCTATCTGTGGACTTGGAAAAGAGCAGGGAGGAGATGAGGGAGGGAGAATGGGATTGGGAGGGAATGGAGGAGCAGGCTACAGATGGGATACAAAGTTAATAAACTGTAACTAATATTTAAAAAATAAAATTAAAAATAAAAAAATCACCAAAATCACTGTTTGATAATGAAACATTCAAACATCAGATTGTGGATTGTAGTGTATCAATTTCAAACCATACATGTTGACTAGTTTTATCCAAACTTTACATGAGTTGGAGTTGTTTCTGAAAAAGGATCTTTAATTGAGAAAATATTTCCACTAGGTTGGATTATGGGCTAGCTTGAGATGCATTTTGTTGAGTGATGATTGACATGGGGGTGGGGGCCAAGCTCACTCTGGGTGCTTCCATCTCTATTTTGTAGTTCTTAGTGTTATCAGAAAGCAGATGGAGCAAGCTAAGTGGGAGAAAGCCAATATGCATCTTTCCTCCAAGACCTCTGCATCAGCCTTTGTCTCCCTTTACCTGGCTTGGGTCCTTGCCCTGATTTCCTTTGATGCTAGACTACAAGCCATGGGATGAAAGAAAACTCAAACTGTTTTTGGTCATGGTCCTTTACCACAGCAATAGAAACCCTAACTAAGATACCATATCACTTCCATATCTAAATTTCATCCATTCTCCCTATCATTCTTCCCTGAGCTATTAACACCTACAATGGCTGCTTATTATGCAATTTAAGACAGAAATGGTTAAAAATGCAAGCAACTGGAAAGAAAATGATGATCTCATCACACAAAATTGATTGATAATAATTAGAAGTGTTGTGAAACATAAGAACACAATGATTTCTAAATGGCAGTCCTTAGAGAGAAAATACTCATGTGTATCCTTGAGGATTCAGTCAATAGATCTAGAAAAACAAAACTGGTGAATGGAATCAAAGATAGTTGATTTCAGCTAAGTGAAAGAAAAAAAATGGTTTAGCAGTCAGTCCTAACATACATTGGGAAGAGGAGTATGTGAAACCTGATGAATCTCCATCCATGTAGTCACTTACAATTAAAGCATAAACATGAGCAGTTTTTATGCCCTAAGAGCTAAGCCTTGGTTAAGCAATTTGTATTGGATGGGGCTTTAGAGAACATGAGTGTCTATGGAACTAACGATAAGCAGTATACTACAGAACCACTGAGAAGAAACTGACAAATTTCAGAGGAGAGAGAGAATGTTAGAGTAAGGCTTATAACTGCCTAACGTGAAAGATTAAATAGTTTTGAAATTATGTTCTGAAAAATCACATACACAGACATTTGCTTGCCACGCTGTGAAGTAAAGATGTTTTTAATGCAACATGAAATGATCAAATCCAAGCCCTTCATCACCTCAGACACCTAGCACCTTTTTGTTGAAAAGGAGTGGAAATCTGTAATCACAGTGGCTTTAACACTGCATTGCTATGCCATACGGATCTTAAAAACAACTCAAAGTATCATCTCCTTTTTCTTGCATGTGATGGTCTCTCATTATTTTCCCTTTGTTCTTTTACGAATGCGTGAAATGTTGCAGGATATTTGATCCCATTTTGAACCACGAGACTGTGAACTGTAAAACCATTTGTTGTTCCCTGTGGTTGAGCCCTATCACACACCTTTAATCCAAGAACTTTCTGTTTATTGTAAACAGGTGAGTATGGTGTGGTTCATCCAGCTGGAACACACACCTTTACTACAAGAGCTTTCTCTACATAGGATTTAATAAAGTTATCTCTAGATCAAGAGGCTGAGCAAGAAACAAGCTGACAGGGGTTAAAGAGGACTTTGATTTGAGGGGCATTTAAGACAGTGTGTGGAAGCAGAAGGAACTTCTAGCTCTCTAGCTCTTGAGCTTTAGCTCTCTGGCTTTTGGGGCTTTTTCAGCTTTTTGAGCTTTGAGCTAGCAAACCTTTGGCCTTATGTTTTTGCATTTCCTCCTGGGCTGTCAGCTGAGCTAGTGAACTTTTCAGCTTTTCCCTTCCAGATGTGAACTAAGTAGGAAGGTCAGCTGGGTGCTTTCTCTGCCTCTCTGAGCTAGCAGGTTTTTACCCCAACACTTGGCTCCTGAATATTTATTTGTAAAACTAAATGGTCAGGATTTTAGTTTTTTATAACAACAGTGAGACTCCATATTTAAGTGATATTTGTTTTTCTCTGTATAAGTTCATTTAACATAATGCTTTCCAAGTTCATCCATGATGAGCCATGTGGCCGGCTCTTTGGCCAGCAAGCCCCAGGAATACACCTGTATCTGCCTTCTAAATTCTGAGATTACAGGTGTGCACCAGCATGCCTGACTCTGAAGAAGGCTCTGGGAATTGAATTATTCATGCTCGTACACATAAATAGTTGCCTTTACATAAATAGTTGTCTCCCCATTACCCATCAGTTTTTCATAACCATTTTTTCCAATTTACATTGCCATCAGAAGTGAAGTCTTCTCTTTTCCCATATCCTCACCCTCAGTTTCTTTTAATTGTCCCTTCTGTAATGTTCATTCTATCCAATGATGATATCTCATTGTGGATTTAATTTTTATTGTCCTAATGATTATTGATGTTGAACTTTGTTCATGTGTCTGTTGACCATTTGTGTTGTTATTTGAGATTATCTGTTCAGCTCATTTGCCTATGTCTTTACTGGACCAATTGTTTTTACTGTATAAAGTTGCTTTATCTAAGATCTTACTAAAAGTCTGCCAGGATAATAAAGCAAGAAGATGGAATTAACAACTAATAAAAGGAGAAAGAAAATCCCAACGCTGGCATTGCCTCATGATAATAAAATCTAAATGGAAAAATTTGAAAGAATCTACCAAAAGTTCTTAAAACTGATAATAAATTCATTAAAATTGCAGATAACATCAACAGGCAAAGTCGTCAGTGTATACACTAAAACTATTATGAGAAAGAAACTTTAAAAATCATTAATCATAAAAAAATACTTAATAGATCTATTAAAGAAGATGAGATACTTGTTTGCCTAAAACTATAGAACATTAATTAAATGAAGTCACAAATAAATATATATGAGAAAGAAACTTTAAAAATCATTAATCATAAAAAATACTTAATAGATCTAATAAAGAAGATGCTCAGACCTCTTTGCCTAAAACTATAGAACATTAATTAAATGAAGAAGTCACAAATAAATATATAGATTTAAGTTCACAGACTAGAAGATTTATATAGCTAAACTATATAGACTGACCAAAACAATCTATAAATTTACTACAACTCCTACTGAAATTTTAGTCACTTTCATCTTGAAAATGTTTCCCTGGAGAATTATGAATTTACATATATCCCTGACCCAAATTCTGAATAACTAAGGTATTAATAAGAAAAAGGAACATTCCTGCTTCAAGCTGAACTACAATGTAATAATAGGTAAAACAGTAGGATATTAGCATAAAATAGATATTATAACCAATGGATTAGAATAGAGAACTCAGAATGAAGACATAGCTTTTTTTAATATAAAAAGTAGTTTTCATACAGTATATTTTGATCTTGTTTTCCTTACCCATTACTTCTTCAATATCTTCCCCATCCTCACCCAACTTCATATTCTCTTGTCTTTCTGACTCTCTTAAACACACACACACACACACACACACACCCCAAAAATGAAAAGAAAGAAAAAGACAAGAAAAAAAATAAAAGCTCAAACAAAACAAAGCAGAAAAATCAAGTTCACTTGGAAAAAACATGGAGTTTGTTTAATGTTAATCAACTACTCCTAGACATGGGGTTGACATGAGGTTTAAACCCAGAAACATTCTATTGGAGATGACTGAATTTCCTTTTGCCACCTTCTTGGTTAAGCGTGGGACCCAGTTTCCATTTCCCTTTCTAAGTGTAGGGACCTTTTTTGGCTTGAACCTAGGCAATTTCTGTGTGTACTGCTTCAGTCTTTGTGAATTCGTAGGAACATTAGTCCTGTTGTGTCTGGAAGACACGGCTTAGCAAAGTTTCTGTCATGAGACCCCCTTCGCCATTTTATTGATGTAACAAAGGAAACTAACAAATTAAACCAAAACAGAAATTCTACGAAGTTTCCATAGAAGTTTCTATGGAAAACAGTCCTTCTCTTTTCCACTATATTAATTTAATTTTCAATGATCTTTTTATGCAAATATGATTTGGAGTAAGACATTGAACCTAACCCATATCACAGCAGATATTTTAAACACTATAGTATGAATACAGTTAAAGTCTTAAGAACAAAAGTGGAGTTCAATTATATCTCAGAGTGTACACAAGATGGATGTCCCTGTGTCTACTCTCCATCATGACTAACCTGCATTTGATTTATATACAGTAAGTATTTCCTCTATTGTAGTAAGTAGAAAAACAACAAAAACAAAAACCAATTGCTAGCTTCCTATGATTGACCTCTGATGACTTGGCTTAAATCACAAGAAGAAAAATCACCTTGATTATATTGTACTGTGTTTTGAAATAAACAATGCAAAATTTTAGATGGTATGGAGAATTTGAAAAAAAAAAACAGAAGAAAAACATCAAACAAATTTCCAACTGAAATACTATCTTGAAGGAGTTTTCTGCCATCATTTTTGACTTGAGAAGATTTCAGTGCGCTTTCTACCCTTTCTCCCTATATTGTCCTATTTCACCCCTCTCCTAATGGCTCTGGAAGCAACATGAATTTCCCTCCATATAAATCATCCCTATTAAACTGCTGGATTATGTTGATGAGTTCAGCTTGAAGTAGATTTACAAAGAGTCAGAGAGTTAGAATTCTCAATTTATTCTACCAGGATGCATCATGCTCTAGGAGCAGTTTTACGAGGCGGTAATTGGGCAGTCATTCTGGACTCTGATAGCCCCAGGAGATTCGATTCTTCTACAAGAAAAGACATTTAAAAAAGCATAGTCTTTTTTTTTTTATTAAAACCACATCCTGAATAACAGGGCATTTATTTTTCCTTTAAATCTAGCCTTAATACTTGGGAGGTTTTTTTTTCCTTTTTTTCTTTTTATATTATTCAAGCATAAAGTACTGAATCACGAAAAGGTAGTCAGGAAACCGTTGAGCACCGTTGGTCTGGCTAAGTTCTGTACATCACTGATTACCGCCCTGATGACTTCTTTATTCAGGCCCGGAAGTCAAATTTGCTTCTTTGTAAAGAAACTACAGGATTGACAGCACACAATGAATCATGCCTAACAGCATGCTGACAAGCTGGCAAGAGGCAGCCTGCATGGTGACAAATGTGGCTGACAACAAATGTACACATCTGTTTGGTAGGATTTATGAGAAAGGAATACAAACCAGGAGGAGATGGGCTGTGGGTCTTATAAGAGCATTTAAAGACTCTTCTCTTTCTATCCAAATAGCCACAATGTAAAGAATACATATTAGTCCTCAAGATCTGTTTACGACAAGCAGAACTGGATTTCAAATGGCCTGTGCAGATTAGCATTTTGATTATCAAACTGCTGTTCCAAATGTCTGATGAACAGATATTAGAATAGTTCTTAAACATACTGATTGAACGCACATTGATGCTGCTATTTTTAACACTTGCTTATGTTCAGGTATAAATCTGGTTTTGTATTTTTCCTTAAAGCTTCAAGGAAAAACATAAAATCGCTGTAACTCCACAGTCTTTCTCAGGAAGGTAACAATCCAAACCACCATTTTGAATTCAGTGATAGAGGCTAAATAGTTGAAATTTAAAAGGAGGTCAACAGATCCAAATGCCTTTAATCAGGTATTCAAGAGCCAATGCTCAGATTTGCTAGTTCACAGGCCATTCTCCATACTTGTCTACCAATTAAAAGAAGAGGCTTGCCTTAACCACAACCCAACGTGCTCCTTATTAATGTTTGAGAGTTTTATATATTTATATAATGTGTTTTGATAAAATGTATACTTCTACTTCCTCCCATCTGACTCCCCTATTAGTTTCCTAACACATTTTCTTAACAACTTCATCTGTATTTTTTTTTGGGGGGGGGAAGGATTCCAGACAGGGTTTCCCTGTGTAGCCTTGGCTGTACTGGACTCGCTTTGTAGACCAGGCTAGCCTTGAACTCACAGAGATTTACTTGCCTCTGCTTTCCCGAGTGCTGCGATTACAGGCATGTGCCACTGTGCCTGGCTCATATACTGTATTTTTAACACACTGAGTCAATTTAAGTGTTCCCATATAAGCACAGGTGTAGGTCCATCTAATGAGGTGTGGGCTGTGCACCATAGGTTACATCACTGAATAATCTGACTTTCTCTCCCCCAGGAGCCTTCAATATCCAATTGGGAAGTCATTTCTTTTTCTCACTTGCAGAAAAAATTCCAACCTAAAGTTTTGTATTACATGCAGTCACAATAATGAGAACAAAATAACAACAACAACAATCCTTTTCTGACCTTCCCCTTACATTTCACAGGGCCTGCATAAACAGGAGAACTCTGCACCCAGAGGTGAATTCATGTAACTGGTGAAGTATTGAACTCTTCAGATGATCTGGGAAAAAAGAGAAGAAAAGAAAAAGAAAGAAGGAGAGAGAGAGAAACAAACAAACAAACAAACTTTGGCTTTTCACAATCTGATTTGCCACCATTGGTTCACAATCTGAGAATTTTTGACTTGTAATGATAGTTGGTGATTTCTACATTTTTCTTTTATTCTGAAATTACTCTGAAGATAGAACCATTGTTTCCCACATATCAAATGCTTATTGATGCTTTGTTTAAAAAATGAGGAAGAAGATTGGCTTCGGGTTTTCTTCCACTCATGCACAAAGGCTGGAATCTGTGACTCTTCCTGCTCCTGACGGGGCATTTTCACCCTCTGGAAAGGGCTCCTCCAGGAAGCAGAGCAAACAGAATATCCTGAGCCAAGCATCTAAGGACCAAGTCACCACCTTAGGCTAACAGCACTTCATTTCCAGATATTAAAAACAGATGACAGACTGTTATTCTGAGTCCTAGGTGATAGGTAAATGTGTTGTTTAAAAGTTGAATATTAAACTGAGCAGCTGAGTTCCAGGTAGAATTCCTTATATCCTGTTCTTCCTGACTCTGGCTCTGGAGAAAGGAGCAGCCCAGAGCCTTAGTTACAGAGAACAAACTGGTGGAAAAGAAGGCATTCTTCCTTCTCAGGTGTGAAATGTTATAGTCGTGTTACCTACCTCTTTAGTCAGAGTACTGGTTTCATATTTGCTCATTATTTATATTTAAGAATTTTGGAAACATGCATTTATAATTATTACCTTCATAAACCTTCATCCAAAATCTGTGTGAGAAAAAGTTAAAGAAATATTCCAATGAAAAAATCAAGTATCATAATGTCAAATATATTGATTGGTGTCTGCTGTGTTGTTGAACTAGAGAATTTTAGAGCAAAAATAGAGTTCAGAGATAATTTATTCAAGACCCTTCATTTTCCTTTTCAATATTTGGCACAGGGTTCTACCATCCAGTTCATTTTGCTTTTATTGAGTGAATTTCAAAGTAATAGTTTATCAAATGTCATGTATTTACATAATTAGCATAATTGCATATAAGTGCATAATTAGTGTAAATATATGTAATTATATTATTATAGCATGAAATAATCTTGTAGAAAGCTTTTTTTCTAACTTTTCATGCCAAGGCACACATTGAACACACATATGAGTTGAGATTTTGTATTCAGTATCTTGTCTTCCTTATTGATTTAACCAAATGTCAAATCTTAATATGTATATTTGAAAGACAGCCTTTTCTCACTGGACTGCTGATTTTTTTTCTAAACAACAGAAATCCTAAAGACAAATAGAAATATTTTTTCTATCATTTGCTGTAGTCTGGCATACAGAAAAAGTAATTCTTAAAGTCAAATAAAAACCGTAATTCTATTTGCAAGCTTCACATGGAGATAAAAAAATATATACCGTTTTAAACTTAATCCTTTGGCAAATAACAGGAGCAAATGGAAATGTCAGCTGCCCCCTTCTCTGTGCTCTCTATCCCAGTGCAGCTGAGAAAGAGTGTGGTAATATTAGATTCTAGATTAGTGATAAAGATGTAACCAGTACGTTGCAGAACCTAGAGCTTAAACACTGTAGCTTCTCCTGACCCTCTTACTGAGCAGTTCCACGTACATTTAATTCCCAAGTATGTCTCTTTGAAATGAAATTTTGAATCTTTGTCCTTAATCATGAAAAAAGTCTGTTTCTCATGTCTAATGCATTTTGAGATGACACACAGAGATTCTTTTTTTTATTTTATTCACATATTTATTTATTATAATTTATTCACTTTGTCTCCCCACTGTAGTCTCCTCCCTCATCTTGTCCGATTCTGACCTTCCCTCTTCTCCCCCTATGCCCTTTCCCTAGTCTCCTGATAGGGGAGGTCCTCCTCCCTTTATATCTGACCCTAGACTATCAGGTTTCATCAGGACTGGCTGCATTATCCTCCACTGTAGCCTTGCAGGACTGCATCCTCCCCTCTCCCCCAGGGGAAGGTGATCAAACATCCAGCCACTGAGTTCATGTCAGAGTCAGCCCCTCTTCCCATTACTGGGAATCCCACTTGGAAACTGAGCAGCAATGGGCTTCCTTTGAACAGGGGCCTAAGTCCTCTCTATGCATGGTCTTTGTTGGAGTGTCTATCTCTGCAGGTTCCCTGGGCCCAGGATTTTTGGTTCTGTTGTTAATGAGTTGTTTGATGGTGTTGCTATACGTGATCTGAGAAGTATCACGAAATGACCTCACCACTGAGTGACCAACATAGAATGTAAACTCACTAGTCCTTTTGATACAACTAAGACACATGATGCTTGAGGAAATAGGCATTTTTAACTTGACCAAGATAATCAAATCATCTGTTTATTAGAACATCATGTGGTATAGTATGAATATTATAACCTCCATGATTTTACAAATAAAAGCTAATAATATTTAACTTAAAAGCAAACAATATTCAAGCAATAAGATACTTAGGAATAAATATAACTAAAGAAATATTAAAATTCCAGCATTAAGGTTAAAAGAAGGGAATAGTAACCTAGACAAAAAATTAGTACATGGTTTTATGATATATTAAGAAAGAAGGAATATAAGATTAAATTACTCTTTCACAAGGCACAGGAATAATACATAAAAATAAGAATCCTACCAGCAGAAATATAGCCATACCAAGGAAATAAGGAGGTAAAATCCTGCAGCAAGATCTAAAACCCTTGCATTTATTCATCACTGGGAACTAGGAATATATTTATTTGTTAGAATTTTTTTTTCTTTTCTTTTCTTTTTTTTATATTTTGTTATCAATCACAGGTTAGGTACTTTGCATCCCATGCGCAGCCCGCCCACT
>JAQQSO010003212.1:0-13743 GCA_028658305.1 Pachyuromys duprasi
TAAGGCATTGTAGGGGTTGTGGAATAGGATCAAGAGATGTAACCCTTCTTTTCAGGCATGATCCACAAAATTGCCCATCCAATTCTCTTATCTAAGGGCTCTTCCTCAAAACAAAGCACTGATGGAGGCTCCAATTGCAAAGTTCTCTGGTAGCATGGAACGGACCAATTTCCTACAAAGGCCTTTGATTAGGAGCTAGATATGAAAATCAACATTTGCTACATTTAGACATTCATATGTTGGGTCTAATGCAGCAGCATCTTAGCCTGACAAATGTATACACTTATCCTGGACAGAGTGCTGGGCAACTTTCAGTAGAGTTCCAGATTCATACTCCTGGCAAAGGAATTTCTTTTGTCATATCTAGATAAGCAATCAAGTGCTGTCAGGGAACACAACCTTGCAGAGAGCCCAACTTCAGCAGGCCCCCAGTGCTATATAAATGGCAGCTAGACAAGGAAGGGAGTATGCATCACACAGTCAGTTAAGGCTTTCTGCTATAAAGCAGGCCAAGTAGATTTCAGGATGAGGCCTGAAAAAAAGGGACCAGTGATGATCTAAGTACAAGCCAGGTGCCTTCCTGTTATGGCAGGTCAGTTTCACATGAGCACTAAATCCTAATTGGAAAAGTATAATTTTCCAAACTTTACCTATTTGGCTGATGTCAGAGCCTGGCTATTCCCACCAACACCTTTGTGAGCCTTCCTGCCCTCATCACTCATCTGGATCTAGCTCCATGTGCTAATTGCTAGAAGTTAAGGCTCAGCAAAACATTCTCACATAGTAATATCTTAGAGACTTGTCATGGGCTCTCAGGCTTTTAGACTGCAAACTCTGTTCTGGAAGATGAAACAAAGGTAAAAAAAAATGGAAGGAAACTGATTTCTGAAACTTCTGGAGAAAATAGGCAGGACGTTGTTTCAGATGGAAAGAAAACAATGTAGATCATCCAGCAGGGAAGGCTTTATCTGAGATGGCCAAATCCTGGCCCTGCTGCTCAGCCATGCATGACTGAGGTGGCCAGATCCTATCTCACACCGCTTCTGCATTTGTTTACAGGTAACGCAATTGGATCAGATATCTGGGTGTTTTGTGTTAGATCTGTTCTTAGACAGTAAGCAACCTTGGTCAACTTCTAGGAGCTTTTTCCAGAAAGTGGGATTGTTGTAAAGGGCAGTTTGGGACACAGTCAAGCTCAAGTCTATGTAGGGCCATCAGAATTCTTCTGTTGTTCCTCATGAACTGTGAAAACAGGATGGCACACCTGGCTGAGACCTGGGATGCAATTCTTCCCGCACAGCAGATGCTGATCTCCAGAAGATGCAGTGAGGGGTCTGAAGCCTGGCGACCTCTAGACAGTTTTGCCATGCCTTGTGCTTCATGTGGCTGTGGGCTGAGGCTGTTGTGATTTTTCACTAATAACATTTTGTTTTGCATTTGTTTCCAAGTCTCTTGAACAAAGAGCATTGTCATTAAAGAAAATTTCAACCCTTTCATTTCTGGAAACACAAAAGAGGGTAAGAGAGGAATAAAACCTTTTGCAGAGTAGGGTGTGTTTATGAAACAGTTACCTGGTAATTAGTGAAGACTAGTCCTCTTGGAAGGGTGCAGGCTATGCATTTAACAGTTCAAGTAACATATTTTGATAATGATCTCATAGGATTGGGCCGGAACTTAGAAGACAACAGACATGTGTGTCCTCTCCCTAGAAGTCTATATTGAGGCCCTTCTGATCTGCCATCCAGCTTCTGGTGACCACTTCCAACAAGCAAGTGGTGCTCACCACTGTATTTCATCCTTCCTTGCCAGGCAGAGTTTTGAAGTTATAATTTTGTATTTTAATTTTGCCTTCTTAAATCCAATCAGTCAGCATCCCTGGTTGATTTTGTCACAAGCTAGGTAAGAAGATGTCAACAGAGTTCTCACTTGCTGGCTTCTATAAATCCACTTTGTGAGCTCTCATATGCAAACCAACATAGAAAAGAAACTGAAAGGACACAGGCATTTGGGTGTGTTGCACTGCGGCTGCAGGCAGTGTTTCCAGATCAAGCCACCTGCACCTGCCCTGACTGAACCTGGTGTAGCTACTTACCGCCCACAGCTGAGATGATTAGAAAAGTCCAGGTCAAAGAGGAGCAGTGCAAGCAGCGGATTACTGTCACAGACTAAAAATGCCAATTTAGGACCAGTGGGAACTCTTGACAGGTAGAACCCTTGGGTCCCAGAAGAAGTACTTGTACTTAGTATTGCAACCTGTGACCTACCTTTTCTGTAAAAAAAAAAAAAAAAAAAAAAAGTGTGACTCCACCCTGTGACTCTTATTTGTGGCCCCAAAGGTTAGTGGTTTGAATATAATCAGAGACCGGTGCTCACTTGCTGTGAATGCTAGGATGGACTTTTGTTGATTTATAGATGGACTTCATGGAGACTTGGGATCTCTACTGAAGCTCAGTCACTTTGTGGACGGAGCTCAGCTCTGGCAGCCATTCTTTAGTGGCCCATCTCTGCTCACATAGACCCTTGCTCTAAAGCAAGTTGGTTAAGCAGTTTCCTGCCAATAACAGATTTCCAACAGAGAGGTAATGCAAAGCTCATTTTCAAGGCTTTGATTGCATGCAGGTAGTTTCTGTTCCACTGGGAAAATCAGGTCCCATGGCTGATCCAGAGTCCGCATGGGACTGAGCTTCAAAACAAGAGGGCAAATTAGTTTTGCCTGTTCCAGATTAAAGTTACTTGAGGAAAGAGAGGCTTCCTGCCGTGGCAGGTCTCCGAAGGCCTGCTGTAATTTTACCCAGATCTCTTTAAGTCTGTTCAAGCTAACATAATTGACGGCGTAAAAGTACAGGACATCTCAAAAGGAAATCCTCTTGAACAATATGCCAAGGAGGTTATATTTTGCGCATTATCTACTGTATTTTTCTTGACTGTGCCTTAGTTTAATAAACTAACCAGGGTAAGAAAAGAGTAGAAAACATATGCCAAGGCTACTGATGAACTGGGCTTGTGCAATTCATGCTGTATTGTGGCAAAGAATTCAGCTTTGTTCTCTCTGTGTCCTGATAATTTGAGGAAGGCTGAATATAAAAATAACAAACTGATATGGTAGAAGAAATTCAAGACAGGATAGCATTGGACTGTGGAATAGTTACTGCTCACTGCAATTATATCAGTTTACTGTGAGAGATAACAACAATCAGAAACTTAAAAAATGAGAATTTGATAATGGTAAGAATGCATATGGGTTTAAAGTTACAGAGTATGGTGGTTTGTAAGTGCCTATACCTTTTAAAGGCTTTAGTAAAGAAAACACCTGGCAGTCTGCACTGCAGCAATGGCAACACCCTGCTTCCCCCATGGCAAGATTCTATCTTCTCACTTATACAAATGCAAATTTATTTTAAGGCACAGAGGTGCCTAAGGGGTTCCCACTGGCGGCGGAACTCAGCCTGTAGATTCTCAGGTTCAGTCTGGAAGGCATGGAGAGGCTGCTACAGCTGTGGTCCAAGGCAGGCTTGAGATTGTGGGGAAAGCTGCCTTTTGAGCTGGTAGCTGAAACTGGCAGCATTGTTCACATAGACTGGTTTGGCAGACATGAAATGCATATGTGCGAGGGGCCATAAAAGCCTGTATCAAGATGGCCAAAAGTCACTGAAGCAAGGCAATCTGATGCAGAGCCCTGCAACACGGGTTTTAAAAACCAATGAACGAATCTAGGAGGAAAACCTAAGTTGCATGGAGACTCTAGGTCACTGGACATTCCAGAAAGATGGCATATCCACAGAAGAAAGTTGCAGAACTGGAATGATATGGAGTCCACTAAAAAAGAAACCATGTGTGCTATAGGCATTGGAATTAGGATGCTGGTGGTATCCAAGTCTACTGGAGCCCAGACCATTTCATGAAAACACCAGATGCTAGCACAGAGCTGCAGGATTTGATGTTTGTTTTGTTGGGTGTCAGTCTTGCTTTGGTTCACTATTTCCTCCTTAGCCTCCTATTCCTCACCTTTGGAATGAGAACATTTACTGTATAACAGTATATACAGGGAGTATATAATTTGTTTTCTTTTATTTTCTAAAATGGGCTTTTATAAAAGAGGTCTTACAGCTCTAAAATTATCTGGAGTCTCAAAAGAGACATTAAATTCTATACTTTTAAACAGTATTGTATCTATGGGGATGTTAAAAGATGAACTAAATGCATTTCCCATTATGAGATGAAAATGAGACTTTGGGGTCTTGACATGGAATGTTATGATTAAAATGATAGGCTTGGAAATCAAGTCAGCAAAGGGTGTAGTAGTGCCAATTAGTCTTCATTGTCATTGCTGTATAGGCTAAATTTAGAGCCACAGAACTCTGGGTATGCCCATAGGAGTATTTCCAGACAGGATTAACTGACCCACCCTAAGTAAGGGCAGCTGGAGCCCATGGGCTGGGGTCTCAGAACCAGTGAAAAGAAGAGAACAGTGCTCATCTCACTACACTTATTTTACATTTTTAAAATTTATATGTCTGCATGTGTTTATGAGTGTATACCGTGTGTGTGCCCAAGGAGGCAAGAAGAGATGATCATATCTCCTGGAGCTGGAAACGTGGTGGTTGTGAGCCTTTCAACATGTGTTTTGGTAACTGAAATTGGGTCCTTTGGAAAACAGGAAATGCTCTTTACCCTGTAGTCATCTCTTCAGCCTTATCCTTCCACATCTTAACTGAGGATGCAATACAACTAGCTGTTTCAGGTCCAATCTTGTGTACTGAGATCTTCACCACGGAGGACTGTACCCTCACACTTTGTTTCAAGATAAACCTTTTATAAGTTTCTTTTGTCACAACAAGAGAAAAGTGACCAATGCAGGTATGTTAACCCTCACTTAAAAGCCGTCAGTGTTCTGCTCCTCTCCAAACCTATATATATACTTTCTTGCTTTTGCATGATGTGCTTTTTCCAATAGAATGTGAGAAGAAATGACCAAGGGTCACTCTAGGGTGCTCTTAATCTCATTAACAAAATGAATTGACTCAAATGAAGCTCAAGGACAATTTTGTCACAGTTTTAGAAGAGTACATGTTTGGCAAAAATCTCAGCAGCTTCTAAGGAAAGAGTTGGAGGGGGGAAGTGCCTTTTAAATTAAGCAAGGCACATAAATGCCTAGCTTATTAGAAAGGAGCATGTCCTCCCGAGAATGGAAGTAGGTTAGTGAGCTGAGGAAAGAGCACTGAAAGCATCTAGCCACGTGTTGACAGTCTCACCCCACCACTGTCTGTACTTTGCAGGCTTTGATTTACATGCTCTATTTCTTAGCTGGTGGCAGGAAAAGCCAAGTGCTGGCTTCTACTATTCCTCTTCAGGCTGGCTTCTTTCTCATGTTAATTTCCATGTGACTTTTTTTTTTTCAGTTCCAACTTCCCTGTCACAAGATCTGTTGCTGTCTTTTTCTCATGAGGCTCCAGCTATGGATCTATGGCCAACCTTGAATGGTCTCATCCTGGGATCCTTCACCTAGTCACAGCTGTAACAACCATATCATCCAAGATTTTTGCCTGGAGAGCAAATACACTACAGCCAATAAGAACAGTTCAAAGGGCTTGACACTTCATCAATTAAGCGGTGTTTTAAACTAGTTACCTACCCTATAAGTTGAGAAATTAATAAGTTAAAGAATTAATAACTAGATGACATAAAACAGCATCTTGTGTTGGCAAGTGCTCAGCAAATGACACTATCATCACATCCTTATTAATCAGTTTTTAATTGCTATCAAATACCTTAGACGTGTTCAGTGCCTTGTCAACCTCAGAGAGTTATGTGAAGATTAGATGCTCAATGGCAGTCTTTACAAATGTTTTTAGTTTTCAAAATGTTTTGAAATATTGCTTCTAAAAGTTTCTAAGGCTGTACTTTTAGCAGAGAAATTCCACCAAGTTGTCAGGGAATGCCAGGCTGAGACACATCAGGTAAATAGTTCATGTGAGAGACCAAGAGATTAAAGGTAGCTATTTTTAGTGCTTGAGGCCTAAAATAGTTGGGTGGGGAGGTCCAGTGGAAGAACGCGCCTTACCACATTCTTTACCCACATACTAGAGATACAGTTGCTAGGAAACTGGTCCATCCCCCTAGGGAGGGATTAATGGTTTGGGGACCTTCCTATAGCCAATCAATTCAAAATGTAATGTTTAGACAAATAGATGCTTGTCAGGTAGGAATCGCCCCTGCCTTGGGCATGCTGGGAGGGAACAGAATCCTTAAATTACCCAACTAACCTGAGCACAGGGCTCTCGGCTCTTCACCGCTTTGGCGGTGGGGACTGTAAGCCCAAGCTGCAGCTTGTAATTATTTATAATAAAAAGATCCTCATGTGATTTGCAACGGACTCAGCTCCTGGTGGTCTTTTGGGGAATCATGATTCCGGCACAACACATGAAGTACAGGAAACCTCATACAGTATGTTTCTGTGAGTCAGACCTTGGATGAGTCAGTTGGGTAAGAAACACACATCTTTTGGATATATGCCTAGGGGTGATATAGCTGAATTTTGAGGTAGCACTATTCCTAATTGTCTGAGAAAGTACCAGATTGATTTCCAAAGTGGTTGTACAAGTTTACATTCCCACCAGCAATGAAGTTGGGTTCCTCTTTCTCCACAACCTCTCCAGCATGTGTTGTCACTTGAGTTTTTGATCTTAGCCATTCTGATGGGTGTAAGGTGAAATCTCAGGGTCATTTTGATTTGCATTTCCGTGATAGCTAAGGATGTTAAGCATTTCTTAAAGTGTTTCTCTGCCATTCAATGTTCCTGTACTGAAAATTCTCTGCTTAGCTCTGTACCCCATTTTTAATTGGGTTACTTCTTTTGTTGCTGTTTAACTTCTTAAGTTCTTTATATATTCTGAATATTAGCCCTCTGTCAGATATAGGGTTGGTAAAGATCCTTTCCCAATTTGTAGGGTGTCGTTTTGTTCTGATGACAGAGTCCTTTGCTTTA
Source organism: Pachyuromys duprasi (assembly GCA_028658305.1). Lineage (NCBI taxonomy): Eukaryota > Metazoa > Chordata > Mammalia > Rodentia > Muridae > Pachyuromys > Pachyuromys duprasi. The sequence goes on from JAQQSO010003212.1 coordinate 6,986, forward strand.
GAGAAGCTTTTTTATTTCATGAGGTCCCATTTATTTATTGCTGATCTTAGAGCCTGTGCTGTTGGTGTTCTGTTCAGGAAGCTGTCTCCTGTGCCAATGAATTCAAGGCTCTTATACAACAAAGATATTTGCTCAACCATGTTCATAGCAGCTTTATTTGTAAATAGCCAGAAACTGGAAACAACCCAGATGTCCCTCAGTTGAGGAATGGATACAAAAATTGCGGCATATTTACACAATAGAATACTACTCAGCAATTAAAAACAAACTCATAAAATTTGCAGGTAAATGGTGGGACCTAGAAAAGATCATCCTGAGTGAAGTATCCCAGAAGCAGAAAGACAAGCATGGTATATACTCACTCATATGTGGATATTAGACATATGACATAAACATAATAAAAATCTGTACACCTAAGGAAGTTAATCAAGAAGGAGTACCCTAGGTAAGATGATCGATCTTCATTCAGAAAGGCAAAGAGGATAGATATCAGAAGAGGGAGAAAAAAAGGAACAGGAAAGGAGCCTATCACAGAGGGCTTCTGAAAGACTCTACCCAGCAGGGTATCAAGACATATGCTGAGATTCATAGCCAAACTTTAGGCAGAGTGCAGAGAATCTTATGAAAGATGGGGGAGATAGAAAGACCCGGAGGGAAGAGGAGTTCCAGGAGGAGAGCAATAAAACCAAAATATCTGGGCCCAGGGGTCTTTTCTGAGACTGATACTCCAAACAAGGACCATGCATGGAGATAACTTAGAAGCCCTGCACAGAAGTAGCCCATGGCAGCTCAGTGTCCAACAGGTTCCCTAGGAAGAGGTACTGGGACTGTCTCTGCCATGAACTCATGGGCTGGCTCTTTGATCACCTCCACCTGAGGGGGAGCAGTCTTATCAGTCCACAAAGGAAGACAAAGAATCCAGTCCTGATGAGACCTGATAGACTGGGGTCAGATGGAAGGGAGGAGGACCTCCCCTATAATTGGACTGGGGGAGGGACATAGGAGAAGAAGAGGGAGGGAGGGTGGAATAGGAAGGAGGCGGGGGAGAGAGCTACAGCTGGGATACAAAGAGAATAAAGTGTAATTAATAAAACTAAAATAAAAATTAAAAAAGAAACACATGTCTGCTTACTTTACTGCCCATTCAGCATGCTGAGATGCATGGAAAGTGAGACTTTTAAGTAAGAACAAACTTACTGTGGCTATTAGAAATTTTAACTTTCCAAGTACAGCACATGTTGCAGTATGTTATATCTGTGACAGCTGGCCAGACATGATCAAGGGTATGTACTAGAGAAACATTACCATTCAATAAAGTAGAAACAGCAAAAGAATTTTCTCAGGGAACAACGTTAATTTTGACATGTCTTTGAAGGGTTTCTCTGTAGACTCATGTACTGTGTTAATATGTTAAATATGTGTTGGACCAGTCATCATACTCTACATGAGCTGATCTGCACTTCATCCTGTCCATGGTCCTGAGTATCATCATCTCTATTCTTGCTCCAGTATTACTTGATGCAATGCTAGGGAAGCATGAGCTTTTGCATTGCTCAGATCCATTCAAAGGCTTAGCATACCTCTTTCTGAGAATGAAGATGGGAAGCAGAAGCTGGAACATTTGCTCTAGGGGCCAGGGTGTTACATCTTCACATTACAGATTATAGGTGGCCTAACAGTTTACAGCTTTATCTGTCCATCTTTACTGATATGTGTTACAAGAACAGGATTCTGCCTTTCTACACAGAGACGTGTCTGAGGAAGATGTACACATAGACATCTGTGGCCAGGCTTTATAGGATGTGGAAGTGAGGCAGTTGCAGGGGCAGTGCAGACCTGCCTGAGCCACTCACCAGGGGTCACCACAAGAGATATCAAGAGGTAGTCAAAAATGCCTGTGGGCATACTAGTTAAAATTTTTAATTGCTTTGACCGAATACTGATAAAAGACAAAATGAAGGAGAGGGAAGGTTTATTTTGTCTTAAATGTAGAGAAGATACAGTCTATCAGAACTTGGCAGCAGCACCATTAGACAGCTGGTCACATTGTGTCCATTGTCAGAAAGCAGAGGGAGCAAACAGGAAGTTCCAAAATGGCACCACTTTGCAGTGGGCCAATTTTCCAAACCCATGAATCCATAAAGGACATTTCACTTTCAAATCACAACACTCCCTGAAAAAAAAGCATGATAATTTGTAGTCTTTTATTAAGGTAATTTGCATTATGTTATCCATGTGAAGACTTTAAAAGCATCTGCTAAATTATGAGAAATGAAAAAGTAAATACCTCTATCCACAACAGAGAATTTGTGAACTAACTTTCTAATCCCGTTAAGGATAAACTGACCTCTGTGGTAAGAAGGCTTATATGATCACAGTCATAACTGGGGACTCGGGAGAGTGAATCAGCCAGTGAAATAAGTTTTAAAAGCCAGGCATGTTGATACTTGGATTTCTAGAGCTGACGAGGACAGCAGGGGGAAGATCCCTGGGCCTTGCTGTCCAGGCTGCCTGCCTTATTTGGCAAGCCTGAGGCTACTGAGAGACTCCTCCTCAAAAGCAAATGAAGGTGATGATGCCTGAGGAATGGCACTCAAGGTTATGCTCTGACCTCCATACCTGAATGCACACTCATGTGCAAATGTTCCTCCACATGCGTACACCTCATAACAAACATATGCAAACAGACACAATAAAACAACATCAAAAAAGCCAGCCTTTTTCCCCTTTCCCCACCCCTACCTCTTTGGAGGAAGCTCAGTTGGTAAGTGCTGATAAAGCACGTGACCATAAGTCTGGATCTCCGGAGCTCATGTAAAAACTTGTTAGCCTCTGGATATTGGGTCTGACCTGTATGTGCTTCTTTTGGTCCTCTATAGTAACATATTCCCATGTTCCTTCCTTCCATGTCTTTTTTCCAGCTTTTACCTGGCAGATCCAGGTGCTATGGTTATAAAGTACCACTTCCTGCTGGCTTACATGTCAGTGTTTGGAACCAGCTGATAGTGCTGTTTTAGGAAGTTACGGAAGTTTTAGGAAGTGAGACGTAGCTGAAGGAAGGGAATCTTTGGGGTCAGGTACCACAGACCTTGGTGGTATCTGAATTACAGAAAGCTATTATAGGGTTTTTGTTTTTTTGGTCCTAAAATAAAGAATTGGACAAAGACATGGACAGTAGCAAGAAAAGCAAGAGAACTTATTAGGAAAGAGTGTGTCAGTGTCAGTAGGCAAGAACCAACCACGGCACCACACTGCCACCCGAAGCACTCTGCGGGATTCTTTCCAGACACCTCCACTTAGGAAAGGCCAGGGTTGGCTTTGCTGTCAAAAAGAAATTTCAAAATTAGCAGAGCTAGAATTCATTGGAAGAAATTTTTTAAAGACTATTTATTTTTAAGGCGGTTGTGAGCCACCATGTGGTTGCTGGGAATCAAACTCAGGACCTCTGGAAGAACAGACAGTGCGCTTAACCATTGAGCCATCTCTCCAGCCCCATTTGAAGAAATTTTAACACAGATTGAAGTGCAAGGGTTGTAGAGATGCTCTCAAGTAAGAGATGAAGCACCCCACCTGTTAGTGTGCTTGCCTCCAAAGAGAGTCATGGTGAGTTGTTTTGTTGGGTTCTGAAGTTCGACCTTCAAAAGCTTGCTAAGGAACTTAAATGAAACTGTAGGCTGGTTCCCAGAATACATCTGGATAGGACTGCAACAGAAGAGACAAAATCCCTGGTTGTGAGAGTTGCAGGGAGAGTTAAGATGTTTTTACTGTAAACAAAATTTTATGAGCTTGCTTTTGAAATGTCCAGAAAGTTGCATATTGGCATCTGACAAAAGTGTGTGTGTGTGTTTCATCATGGCTGGTTAATATTTTAACATTCTTATTTAGAATATCCCTACAAAAAAGGAATATTACATCTCTTCTCGAAAGGCAACATCAATAGCAACTGTTGTTGGCTGGGATTCCTGCTTCTTAGCTGGAGAGGCTTCAGCCCTTCACCCTTCCATTCCCCTGTACTTTCCCCTACCTTTCTGTCCTGTTTGCAGATTTACTTCCAAGCAAGGACAGTTTAGTCAAGGACAAACTTCTAAGGAGGAGTTGGGCCTGAGCAGTAGCTAAGTATACCACTGCGTAAAGAGTTGGGTTTTCAGAAAGGTGTTCTACATGGTGTGTGTGCATGGGTGTCTGTGTTTATGTGTGCACACATGCAAGCTCATGACATAGCACACATGGAGGTAAGAACAACTTGGGAGAGTTGGTGATCAGCAACCATCAGTGACTGGGCTCAGGTTGGTAGACTCAGCGGCAAATGCTTTACTTGGTGCCATCTCACAAGCCTCCCTCCCTCTTTTAATTGCTCAAGAGTTGGGGCTTGTATTTACTTTAGTACAGGCTCTTTTATTCCAGAGTGTGCTTTTCTGTTTGAAGTGCATGTATTACATGCATACACACACATTCATGTGTCTTGTCTCTTTAGTGTCTTAAATCCTCCCCGTACACACACACACAGGGTGGGTGTGCTTTTCGGCCCTTTGGCACACACTGGAGAACCACACACTGGGGCTCTTCTTTTTTTCACAGGCACTACTTTCACAGTGTTTTTTTTAATGCCTTGTAGGCCTCATTCTCTACCCTACCATGTTGCCTCACTAGGGGCATGTATCGTGGGCCTGCCCATGTGTGTCTTTCTCGGTTTGTCTGTCTGTCTGTCTGTCTGTCTTTCTCCTTCCTATATGCCATTAGGTAAGCAGTCTGTAAAACAGAATCCCACTGCTACGAACTTCCTCATTGCCACAGAGCCAGTGGAAACAAGGATTATAAACTGAAATCTCCAAAACCATGAGCAAAGATAACAACTCATCCCCCACCCTTTACGTCATCTCTGTCAGGTGTTTTGTCAGTGATGGAAAAGACTGATCATCACACTGATGGCCCTTAAAGCTACAAAACAGAAGCAAAAATCTGTGAGGTACCACAAAAAGACCTGCCATATATGCATCTTTACAGGAGAAAGAATGAAGACAAAAAGCTCCCTACTTGCTTATTATATTAAAGCACTGAGATCCCAAGCTGTTATAGAGTCAGCATTGTCTGATTAACAGCTGTGGTGAGCTGCATTTCTAGAGGAGACTCACTAGTCTACTGTTCACCTCATCGCTATCAGCATTCCATGTTTCCTACACACGTTCAGTGTCCTAGCGACATCAGGAAGTTGTCATACAGTTGGCAGAAAAATGTCTAATAACTTAAACTGTGTGAGCAGAAACCACACTTTTTCCTTTAATAGCTAACTGTATGAGAGTGTTTTTGCAAGGGCCTTTCAGATTTCATCCAGACAGCTCAGGGTATATTATTACTGCCTAGAGTAGAGTAGCAGAGGAATTTAGTATCTATTTATTCATTAAATGGTATGCCCATCATTTAGAATTTTGTGGGACACACTTGAGCCTCAGCATCTTAACACACTATAACTCTTTACTTGGATTGTGTGTCTGCTTCATGCAGCTCTGTTGTGGATTCAGGGGAACACAGTTGCTCAGGGTCTGCCCCTCATAGTTTTGCTGTTCTTTGCATCAGTTCTCCATGAGGATGCAAGGTGGATTTGAGGAAATATCACCATTATATGTTCTGGATCTACCTTTAAATGTTTTCATGCATCTAGCAAAAGGAGAAAGGCTATGCAGGGTCCTTTAAGAGAACTCACTTACTTATCCCAGTGTGGAACTGCTGCATTCACTTCTACCACATGCTGGAACTCGGTCCCGCGGTGTACACCTATCTGAAAAAAGTTGAGAAAGGAGCCTCGCTGTGTGCACAGGAGGAACAAACACCCTGTTTCTGGCACGCTACTGCCTCTGTGACAAGTTAGCACACACTTGCTGGATGAAGGCAACACACCCATCATATCATTTTTTATTATATTTATTTTTATATTAATTATACTTTATTCAATTTGTATCCAAGCCGTAGCCCCTCTGTCATTTCCTTCCAATCCCTCCCTCTCTCCCTCATCTCCTCCCATGTCCCTCCCCCAGTCCAATTATAGGAGAGGTCCTCCTCCCTTCCATCTGACCCCAGTCTATCAGGTCTCATCAGGACTGGATTCTTTGTCTTCCTTTGTGGACTGGTAAGATTTCTCCCCCTCAGGTGGAGGTGATCAAAGAGCCAGCCCATGAGTTCATGTCAGAGACAGTCCCAGTACCCCTTGCTAGGGAACCCTGTTGGACACTGAGCTGCCATGGGCTACTTCTGTGCAGGGCTTCTAAGTTATCTCCATACATGGTCCTTGTTTGGAGTATCAGTCTCAGCAACGACCCCTGGGCCCAGATTTCTTGGTTCTGTTGTTCTCCATATAGAGCTTCTGTTCCCTCCAGATCTTTCTATCTCTCCCTTTTTTCATAAGATTCCCTGCACTCTGCCCAAAGTTTGGTTGAGAGCCTCAGCATCTTTCAAGGTCTGTGAAGAATTGTGAAGGTATTTTGATGGGGATTACATTGAATCTGTAGATTGCTTTTGGCAATATGGTCATTTTCACTATGTTAATCCTACCAATCCATGAGCACGGGAGGTCTTTCCACCCTCTAAGATCTTCTTCAATTTCTTTCTTCAGAGATTTGAAATTTTTTTCATATAGGTCTTTAACTTGCTTGGTTAGAGTCACCCCAAGGTGCTTTTTGTTATTAGTGGCTATTGTGAAGGGTGTTGTTTCCCTAATTTCCTTCTCAGCCCTTTTGTTTTTGGTGTACAGGAGGGCTTCTGAT
>JAQQSO010003213.1:0-13738 GCA_028658305.1 Pachyuromys duprasi
AGGAAGTTCAAGCTGAAATCTACACACCTAGAGAGGATATACAGGAAGGAGGACCCAGGCTAGTATGATCAATGCTTGTTTGAATGAACAAATGGGATGGACATTGAGTGGAGGAGAAAACAAGCAACAGAACAGGAGCATGCCAAAGAGGACCTCTGGGGGGGGGGTAAATGTAGCGATTTATCAGAGCAGATATTAATACTGGAGATCAAGCCTCTGACAGAGGGCGAGAAGTAATGATAGATCTGGGGGAGGTTGGTGAGACTTGGTGAGAACAAGAGCTCCACAAAGACCAAACTGAGCAGGGCACAGGGGTCTTGTATGAGATGGTTTCTACAATCAAGGACCATGTGTGGATGTGGCCTGGAACCCCCGCTCAGATGGGGCCCATGATAGCTAGGTGTAGGACTGAAGACCCTATTCAGGGAAACAGGGACTGTTTCAGTCTTGATCTTGATGGCTGACTCTTTGACCCTCCCCCATACAAGCCAGGGAGTGACAGACTGGCTAGATCCCAGGGGAGGACATTGCAGCCAGCCCTGAGGAGTCAGGATAAGCTGGGGTTGGATGGAAGGGAAGGAGGTCCTCCCCTGTTGGTGGACTTGGAGGGGGCTACGCCTGGGATTCAAAGTACCTAACCTGTGTTTGAGATAAAAATAAATAAATTAAAAAAATAAATTAAAAAAAAAGAGTTAGTAATCAGTATATGTTTTTTTTTTTGCTGAATCATAAAAAAAAGAAATAAATAAAAAAGAAACAGGAAAAAAAAACCTTAATTGTGGCACTATTACAACCCTGGAAAAATAGAAAATTAGAATCAATTAGTAATGTGGTCCAATATGACAAGACAGGATATATAATAACACTTACTGCAGTTCTTGAGATTAAACTTGAAGTTTGTTGTATGGTTAACTCTTTATCTCTTTCATCTCCAAATATCTGCTTGCAGGTTAAATATCATAATCAAAGTTGTCAACTTCACTTAGTGATATATAAATTAAAATTTACCTTCCCATTTATATATTTTTCAAATTAATTTAGACAAAAACTAATGAGCAGAATTTCACCATTCAAACATATAATAAGAATCAAAATATTTAGTTAACAAATTCAAATTTATTCAATGCATCGAAATGATAACTAAAAGTTTTTTTTTTTTTTTTATCAACCTTACTCTTGAGAAGCTACTGAGGAAATTATCTTTCTGGAATTTTTATTTCCTATACTGAAACATTTTGAGCAACTGAAATTTTATTAACAGATATATGTTTAAAATATATACATTTATTTTAATACTTAAAGGTTTTTTTATAGATTGCAATGCAGGAGTACTTTATTTACATTATTTTCATCATTACCAAAATTTCTCCAATTCTTCCTGTGTTCCCCACATTCTTTTTTAATTTATGAATTTTTATATTATTGTTACACATATGATGCGTATAGTCTAACATATATCAAGGAGAGAGAATGAGGGAGCCTGATGATGAGTTTATTTGATATGATCGCAAGGCTTAGAGAACCAATTAGGGCCTCATCCTTGTTCTGCCTCCTTCAGAAACTATTAACTTTTTGCGTCCCTACACCTAGAAGTGAAAACTTCTTTAACATCCCCATATACACTAGCATTTAATATGGTTGTGATTGTACAGGGATTGTTTAGGTGTCCATGTTTTTGAGATCTTTATGGGTGCAGCTTGCCTGTAACTTAATAGAAGACACTATGTCAGCAGACATCTTGTCTTTTGCCCTTACATCCTTCTGCTACATTCCATGAGCCTTATCTGTTTTAGCTCTGAGGTATAAATTTCTCAGGTACATGGTTGGGCACCACAGAGTCAGTTATTCATTGTATTTTGACCGATTATGGATTTCTTTAATACTGTGTGCTCAAAAGTTTATTTGGTGATGAGGAAGAACTATATTTATCTGTTGGCATAGGGATACACACACACACACACGCACACACATGTAATGCTGTCAGAAATTACACTGGTTCAGGATATTGATCTCACCAAGCACAGGTAGGTATCTGGATTTGCAAATCCCAAACACGCTCTCCCTATTAGTGAACAGACCTAAAGTCCAACTGAATAAGAGGTGGTGAACTTTAATACATAATTGTTACTACTATACCCTTGAGGATATTTTGCTGATTATCATTATTCTGGATCCTAGGTTTTCAGCTGTTGATTGTTTGCTTCCAGTCAACTTGCATAGCATCTTTGCTTACTATGAAAGCTTGTCATGTAGGCCTCCAGGTCAGTTATAGTTCAATTCTTTCAAATCTTCTGAGTGAAATGTATGCAATATTCAGCATCAAGGTATTAGTTTCATACTGAGAGGCCTTGTACAACTTTGAGGGTTCCTTTAGCTCCCTAGACAAACAACTCTAAGGGATATTTCTCATGATTTCTGTGTCCATTCTTTGGTTGAGGGACATCTGTGTTATTTCCAGATTATGGCTGCTATGAATATAGTTAAGCAATGTCTTTTTTGTATGGTTGAGCATCTTTAAGATATATGCCCAGCAATGGTATAGCTAGATTTTGAGGTAGCACTATTTCTATAGTGAAAGCACATGATTGATTTTCAAAGTTGTTGCACAAGTTTGCATTCCCACCAGCAATGGAGGAGGGGTGCTCTTTCTCCCTATACCCTCCAGAATGTTTGTGTCACTTGAGTTGTTGTTGTTGTTTCATCTTAAACATTCTGATGGGTGTAAGGGAAAATCTCAGGGTGGTTTTGATTTGTATTTTCCTGATGACTAAGGATGTTTAGCATCTCTTTAATTGTCTCTCTGCCACTCAGTATTCGTCTATTAAGAATCTCTATTTAGCTCTGCACCGATTTTATATAAAGTTTTATATTTGTTACAATTTATTCATTTTGTATTCCAGTAGTATCCCCCTTCCATGTCTTCTCCCAATCCCATCTTCCCTCCCTCTTATCCTCCTATGTCATTTCCCCAGTTTGCTATAATCTTTCATAAGATTCCCTGCAGTCTGCTCTAAGTTTGGCTATGACTCTCCACATATGCTGAGGTAGAGTCTTTCAGAGGCCCTCTGTGGTAGGCTCCTGTCCTGTTCCCTGTTTTCTCCATCTTCTGAGATCTATCCTATTTGCCTTTCTGAATGAGAATTGAGCATCTTACCCAGGTTTCTCCTCCTTGCTTAGCTTCTTTACGTGTAAAGATTTTAGTATGATTATCCTATATTATCTGTCTATTATCCACTTATAAGTGATTTAATGCCAAGTATGTTTTTCTGCTTCTCATTTATCTCACTTAGGATCATCTTTTCTTGTTCCCACCATTTGACAGCAAATTTCATGATTTCCTTGTTTTTAATGGTTGAGTGTTCAATTGTGTAAATGTATCACAATTTCTATATTCATTCCTCAATTGAGGGACATCTGGTTATTATAAATAAAGCTTCTATGAACTTGGTTGAGCAAATGTCCTTGTTGTTTACTTGAGCATATTTTAGATATATGACTAGGAGTAGTATAGCTGGATCTTGAGGCATCAGTATTCCTAATTGTGTGAGAAAGTACCAGGTTGAGTTCCAAAGTGGTTAAACAAGTTTACATTTCCACCAGCAATGGAGGAGGGCCCCCCTTTCCATTTCCTCTCTAGTATGTATTATCTCTTGCATTTTTGAACTTAGCCATTCTGATATGTGTAAGGTGAAATTTCAGGGTCATTTTTATATTCCAACTGCATCAAAGAACTCAACATAAAATGAGACCCATTACACTTTTTAACATAAAAAAAAAAAAAACAGGGAAGACCCTTGAACTCATTGGAACAAGATGTAACTTTCTGAATAGAACACCAACACAGGCTCTAACATCAACAATCTATAAATGGGACCTCATGTTACTGAAAAGCTCTGTAAAGCAAAGGACACTGTCATCAAAACAAAATGAGAGCCTACAGGCTGGGAAAGGTTCTTCACCAACACTATATCTGACAGAAGGCTAATATCAAATATATAAAGAATTCAAGAATTTAAATAGCAGCAAATAATGTAATACAATTAAAAGTGGGCTACAGCACTAAACAGAGAATTATCAACAGAGGAATATCAAATGGTAGAGAAAGACTTACTGACATGCTCAACATCCTGAGTCATCTGGGAAATGTACCCCGTTTTATATGTCCTTTTTTTTCTGTTTACATTTTCCTTTGATTTACAGAAGTTTTTTTTAGTTTCATGAGGTCCCATTTACTGAATGTTGATTTTAGAGCCTGTGCTATTGGTATTCTGTTCAGGAAGTTGTCTCCCTTGCCAATGAGTTCAAGGCTCCTTTCCAGTTTTTCTTCTAACAGAGTTAGTGTGTCTGAGTTTATGTTGAGGTATTTCATCCACTTGGACTTTAGCTTTGTGCAGTGTGATATATATGGATCTATTTTCATCCTGCAGGATGGTAAATATAGGCCTATTTGCAATTTTTCTACCTGTAGACATCCAGTTAATTGAGCACCATTTGTTGAAGATTCTATCTTTTCATTGTATGGTTTTTGCTTCTTTGTAAAAAATCAAGTATAGCTAGGTGTGTGGGTGTATTTCTGTGTCTTAGAATCAATTCCACTGATCCACCATTCTGTTTCTATGCCAGTACTAGGCCATTAATATATCCACCATGACCAAGTAGGCTTCATCTCAGGCATTTGGGTATGGTTCAATATACATAAATCCATCAATGTATTCTACCATATAAACAAACTGAAGGGGAAAAAAACCACATGACCATCTCCTTTGATGCAAAAAATCATTTGACAATATCCAATACCCATTCATATTTAAAGTCTTGGAGAGATCAGGGATACAAAGTAAAGGCAATACACAGCAAGCATATAGACAGCATCAAAATAAACAGAGAGAAATTTAAATCCATCCCATTGAAATCAGGGACAAGGCAAGGCTGTCCACATTCTGCCTTTCTCTTCAACATAGTACTAGAATTCCTACCTAGAGCAATAACGCAACTAAAGCAAATCAAGTGGATACATCTCAGACAGGAAGGAGTATAAGTTTCACTATTCACAAATGATATGATAGCATACATGAGTGATCCCAAAAATTATTTCAGGATACTCCTTCAATTGATAATCACCTTAAGCAAAGTGGCTGGGTACAAAATTAACAAAAAAAAAATCAGAATACCTCCTGTATACACAAGACAAACAGGATGAGGAAGAAATTATGGAAATATCACCATTCTCAATAACCACACATAACATAAAGTACCTTGCTGTGTCTCTAACCAAGGAAATGAAAGACTGTATATAAAAAAACAAAAACAAACAAATAAACAAAACAAACTTCAAGGCTCTGAAGAAAGAAATTGAAGAAAATATCAGAAGATGGCAAGATCTCCCATGCTCATGGATCAGTAAGATTTACTTTGTAAAAATGGCCATCCTACCAAAAGCAGTCTACATATTTAATGCGATTCCCATAAAAATACCAAAACAATTCTCTACAGACTTTGAAAGGACAATTCTCAATTTCACATGGAAAACAAAAAACTGAGAATTGCAATAATAACCTCACATAATGAAAGATCTTCTGAAAGTATCTCCATTCTTGATTTCAAGCTGTATTATAGAGTGACAGTAATTAAAACACTGTACACATATTTTACAAGAATAAAATATGTATAAAACTCAGCAATAACTCCTAAGGGTTCTTGAATTCCTAAGGGTCAGAGAGTCAGCTCTCTCAGTCAGATGAGTAAGAGCTGAGCCTTGGCATACAATTCCTCTGCCTGGATTCAGCAGTCCTGAATATCTCTGGTCGATAAAATACATAATAATGTGTTTCATATTTTCTCTATCATTTTCCATGAATAATGATGAATGCTTTGTTGGCATTGCTTTTTCCCCTGTTTGCATTTGTTATCAGTAGTATATCATGTTAACTCTGCCTGTATGAACATTTTTGCATGCATATAGCAGGTAACAAGCAGAATGATTAAACTTGTTCAAGCAATAGTTATATTTGTGTAATGAAGCAGCATAATCTAGATAAATGACCTTCCTATGACATTTTAATAACCCAGGCAGATAATAGCAAAAACAAGCCAAAGGAAAATGCAAACCGTCTACTCTAGCAGAGCATAAGAAGGAATAACATAATACAGCTTTCAAAATAGAAGATGATTCTGCTATAGAATTTTACCTATTTAAAATAAAATAAGTTGAAGTAGTAATGATGCTGTATCGCTTTAAATAGCAATGGTAACATTTATCCCCTATCAAACGTATAGTTCACAACATAATGTTTTATACATAGAGTATATTTATCTGATATTATTCATAACATATAATTGAACAGGCTTAACATTTTATTGTGTTTGTCTCTGTAACCGCTGACTCATTTCCAATGTTTTTAATCATGTAGACTATATATTTGTTAGTTTAATTTTGAAATGAAATATAATTATAACATTTCTCTTTTTCCTTTCCTCCCTCATAACCATCCCACATACCACTCCCTGCTCTCCTTCAAGTTCACTTTTTCTTCTTTAACTAACTGCGCATACTTATGAATATACATTACTAAATATAACATCTTTAGTGAATGTAATATTACATGCATATACATTGTCAAAGATGACTGTCTGTCTCAGAACAACCAATTGTTGTGGTCTCCATGTAGAAAACCATGTATCCTGCTACCACCTTTTCTTTTCTTAATATTTTTTTATTTTAAAATATTAATTACAGTTTATTCATTTTATATCCCAGCTGCAGCCTCTTCCCTCCTTCCTTCACAATTCCACCCCCCTCCCTCATCTCCTACCATGCCCCTCTCCAAGTCTACTGATAGGGGAGGACCTCCTCGCACTTCATCTGACCCTAGCTTATAAGGCCTCATCAGGACTGCCTGCATTGTCTTACTCTGTGACCTGGTAAGGCTGCTCTCCCCTCAGTGGGAGGTGGTCAAAGAGGCAGCCACTGAGTTCATGTCAGAGACAGTCCCTGTTCCCATTACTAGGGAACCCACGTGGATACTGAATAGCCATGGGCTACATCTATGTAGGGGTTCTAGGTTATCCCCATGCATGGTCCTTGGTTGGAATTATCATTCTTAGAAGACCCCTGGACCCAGATTTCTTGGTTCTGTTGCTCTCCTTGTGGAGCTCCTGTCTCCTTCATGTCTTTCTATTTCCCCCTTCTTTCATAAGATTCCCTGCAATCTGCCCAAAGTTTGGCTGAGTCTCAGCATCTGCCTTAATACCCTGCTGGGTAAAGTCTTTCAGAAGCCCTCTATGGTAGACTCCTGTCCTGCTAATTGACACCTTTACTAATTGCCTATAGTTCTTCATGTAGAATTGAGGATCCATGAACATTTCTCAGTTCACTTTGGCATGTCCAGTGGTGTTGCTTCTGCTCAGCTCACTCTCAATCAGGCATGTTGGTACACTATGTTTTAAGTAATGTCTTTAAAAGATCAGACTAGTGCGTTATACTAATACATATAAATATATTATGTTGATGCCAGTGAATTAGGTAAGACAATGATTTTGAAGAATCACCAAATAATTTCCTTTTCCACTGACTCAAAATGCCTACAGAAAACTCTGTGTTCTCATTGAATTTATTTCTTTTTTAAAACTCTAATTAGATTGCTTTGGACTAAAGTGTCCTAGTTCTTGGGTGTCATAACAAATTGCCAAACTTAAATCCCTGTAACTGTATAAATATCAACTCAGCTTGATATGCCAGGATGAAACTCCCAACTAATAGTTGAATTTTTATCTATTCATTATTTCTTAAACCTGGAGCTACAAAACTGATTATAACCTAGGGAATTTCAGTCCTGGAAAAAATGGGCAGACATACAGGTTAATGAGAATTAAAGCACAGGTGCTAGCTAAATGTCATAAGGTAACATATAACTGAGAACCTACTGCTGATAGAAGAAATTAACATAAAAATTGAAAAACTCAAAGAAAACAAGTCAGTGTGTGACAAATGTAGAAAACATAAATGGTCACTACTTTTCCCTTGCAATTCTTCAGAATCTCATACTTTAATGCCCTACTCATTATACTATTCTCATTTTTCAATCTGAGCATTTTCATATATATATATATATATATATATATATATATATATATATATATATATATATGATTGAAGTATATAGCAGCATTGGCATAGATATCCAATATTTCTGATTAATTCATATTATCATACTCAGGAATCCTTTAGCATTACTCTGTAAGACAGCCTCACAGAAGGAAGCGTGAACTACAGAGAAAAGAGAAACTTCATGAGGGGAAAGCATGCCAAAACTTTCAAATTTAAAGACTTGGAATCCATGCCCTTGTCCTTTATTTTAGTGATTTTTTTCACAGTATTTTTAATGAGTGGTTATTTCTCCTCAGAAATGGGTACCACCTAATTATCAATAGAATAGGAATGTGCTACTGATTCTAGCAAAGACACAACTAAACATTCAAGTCTCTTGGGTTCTCTTTTCCTAATTATATGTCCTCACATGCACTCTCCTTTCTCTGTGCGTTCCATGCCAGGACCCGTTCTTCTCCAAGAAATTTGAATTTAACATTACTGTCAACACTTGTTTCAAGATATTACTTAGTTGAGGAGACAAAGATAAGACCAATTATTTTTGTATCATTTATATTTATAATATATAAATTTATAATATATTTATATTTATTATCATGAATATTATTTTTATACACATGAAAATTAAGAGGCATGAAAATCATAGTTTCTAACATCATCATTAATCTCTAAGGTTAATTGTTTCAACACAAGCTAAAACAAACTGTTCTCTAAATTTACATCCAAAGAATTATGATCCATTCATATAAAGCTACGAATATGCATAAATGTATACTGTTGTCTAAAATAATAAAAGGCAGTAGTTGGGTATGGTAGCACATATTTATAATTTGAACAATAAAGAAACACGAAGAAAGATTGCGAATTCAAGTACAATTTGAACTATAGAGAGTCATCATATCTCTCTTTCTATGTATATGCATCATCTATTTATCTATGTAGATAGATGATAGATAATTGATAGATCTATAGATAAACTACTGAACATATGATTCACTGGGACATTGATTTCCTAGATTGTCCAACCCTTAGTTCTGTCTCTATCAGCCAAACCAACCAATGAAACAGAAATAACAAAAACAGGTTAGTGATGTCACAGTCAGAAATAAAATTCTTCATTTGAGTATGTTGTTTAAAAATGAGGTATCTTTACTCAACTGTTTACACCTAATATCTATCACATGATGCCTTTAGTGTTCATTTGTGTTACTTATAACATCTTGTCTACAGTAGAAGGTTTTGAGTAATTAAAATTGATTTAGAGACAGTTATTAACACTTTTCTATAAATAAGAATTGTAAAATCTATGCAGAAGGTGTAAATCAGAGATTTCTTGTGTTTTGTTTTAGAAAGTGTGAAAACATACTTGAGAATGAGTAGAGGAAAACTATTTTGGATTTACATTTGTGTCTAGGCCATTAGGTTAACGTTATATTGATTGTCAAAATAATGCATGGAGTAATGTGCCTAAAATAATCACTAATTCGATTTTCTATACAGTCATTTCTCGCTATGGGATTACCAGTATGAAAGAAAAATACCTATGGTGGTTAATTTTTTTCTTTTTTTAATTTATTAATTTATTTTTTGTTATCAATCACAGGAAGGTCATGCTGAAATCTACAGACCTAGGGAGGCTATACAGGAAGGAGGACCCAGGTTGGTATGATCAATGCTTGTTTGGTGGTTAATTTTTTATTACCATTTGAACAGAGTAAATGATGCCTGGATAACTCATGAAGCATTTTTTTTAATTGTGTGGCGCACATTACTAGAATAATGCTGCTTTGAATCAGTGACTAGTAAAAGGAATATCTACATTTAAAGCGCATGGAAACCCCATTATGATAAAAGACATAACACATATGAAGAAGAGCTGGTAGAGGCCTGCTCAGTCCCTGTGCAGGTTCCTTCAGTCTCCCTGAGTTCCTGGCAGCAGTTATTGTATTGATTTAGACAGCCTTCTTTTCTTGATTTCTCCGTCTCCTCTGAATCTTACACCCTTTTTCCCTTCTCTTCTACAGGATTATCTGAGCCCTGAAGGAAGTATTTGATTACAGATACATACCATTTAAGTCTGAGTGTTCCAAGAGCTCTCCCTTTCTGGATAATGTCTGGTTGTAGGTCTCTGTATTTGTTCCCATCTGTGCAGGAGAAAACTTTTTTTTTAATAATTGGATTTCTATTTTAATTATTATTGATTTATTTTTATTAATTACAATTTATTCAGTTTTTATCCTTCCTGTAGCCCCCTTCCTCAGGCCCTCCCAATCCTGTTCTTCTGTCTTCTTCTCTTATGCCCCTTCCCCAGTCCACTGATAGGGGAGGCCCTCTTCACATCAGGACTGTCTGAATTGTTTTCCTCTGTGGCCTCATAAGGCTGATCCCCCAGCTAGGGGTTGCAATCAAAGAGCTAGCTACCGAGTTCATATCAGAGAAAACTCCAGTTCCCCTCACTAAGGAACCCACTTGGCGATTGATCTGCCATGGGCTATATCTATGCAGTGGTTCTATGTTATCTCCATGCATGGTCCCTGATTGGAATATCTGTCTCAGAAAAGATCCCCCTGGACCCAAATTTCATGGTTCTGTTGCTCTCCTTTTGGAATTCTTGTCCCTTTTCTACCCCCCCCTTCTTTCTTAAGATTCCCTGTACTCTGCCCAAAGTTTGGCTATTAGTCTCAGCATCTATTTCGATATCCTGCTGAGTAGATTCTTTCAGAAGCCATCTTTGGCAGGCTCCAGTCTTGTTCCCTGAAAGAGAAAGACACACAGGGCATATATTCACGTATAATTGGATATTGGACCTATGAGATACGATAAGCATACTAAAATCTGTACACCTAAAAAAGCTAAGCAAGAAGGAGGACCCTGGGAAAGATCATCAATTCAGAAAGGCAAATGGGATGTACATTGGAAGAAGGAGAAAACTTTTTTGATGGTGTTTGATCAAGGCATTGATATATGAGTATAGCAGAATGATGTCAGGAGCCATTTTATTGCTATTTTCTTTGTTTTAGACCAGGGGTACTTGATTTTAGCCTAGGCCCCTGAGATATCTAGTCTGTTGTTCTTAGTAATATTTTATAGCATTGCCACTGATTTTTACAAACAATTTGAGAAAAAATAGAGGCACGAAATCTTAAAGTTGTGTGTCGTCTCTAGGCAGTCCATCTCACTAATGAATAATGAAGAGTTCATAGCCATTGGAAGTCAGGTCATATGGTATCATATGACCTTTTTAAAAGTAAAAACTGAGGGGTTCCAAGATAGAGGCCACCAGTATGTACCATATCTGAGGGACAGAGGATCCAAGACTCCAAAACTGGTGAGTGGACAGATGCCTGGATCCAGAGCATCAACCTTGGGGCTTCCATGGACCAGATGTGACATCCCATGAGTTGGCATCCGTTGTATTCAGCACCCCCCCCCCCACACACACACCACACATACACACTCCCATGTCCATCTCCTGATTACGGGAATCACAAACTATGAATCACCAGCATTTTCAGTACACACCAGTGAGGGTACAGGGACCCTCTGCCCTAGCAGCAGTCAGACACCTGACCATTCCTCCTCCCTGAGGACAGCTTTCCTGAAACAATTGGGACCAATCAGACCCAGGCCCCCTGTGGCTGTTACCCTGGACTGTGAATCATGAACCATGAGAACCTCAGCACTCTGCCAGGCCCAGGGACACTTTTTGGTTGCAACCAGACATTAGATCTCTCTTGCCCCCTGAGAGCAGCATCTGGATTTCTGGAACATTTCCAGCATTCAAGCCTCAGTTCTGCTGGTCTCCCTGTGAAGATCATGAAACACTGAAAGTGCAAGATAGTGGACACAGGAGAGTGCAGCCTAGAAAAGACTGAGTGGAAGAGGCATGGACACTGGCAGGCTTGTGGGACTTGGCTACCTTCAGAGACATACGGAGATAGCGAGCCAGGAAGAGAGCATGTGGACACCTGCACAGGCATGAGCAAGCTGTGCCCAGACCCCAACCTTCCTCTGCACTCTGCCCTGAACACTTGCACTTGCACCACCTGACCTTCAAAGCACACTCCTGCACAGGTACTGGTAACACCTCTCATGCACACAAAGGCATATGCACTGGCTCCTGCCCTGCCAAGAAACTCACCCCAGCACCTGAGCACAGCCCTCAAGACATTACCAGTACACTCCATTCTTTAGTTGCTTCACAAGTCTCCAGTACCCAATCCTGAAAACCTAAGAAAACACTCATCTTCCTGTAGACTACCACAGATTTCAGATACAGGTAGACCAAGTCCACAGTACAGGCTCCAGTAACAAATGGTCAAGGATACAAACAAGATGTCCAGAGGCCTTCATAAAAATTCAATCAAGAAAACCGAGGACATCATAGCTTTACCAGAATCACCCCCCCCAAAAAAAGAACAATAGATATCCTAATGCAGCTGAAACACAGGAAAATGACCTGGAATCTATGATTTTGCAGGTATTAGAGGCACATAAAGAGGAAACGAACAAAAAAATAGATGCCGTTTTGGAAACAGAAAAATCCACAAACAGGTGACAAAAATTAATAAAATCATTCAACACATGAAAATAGAAAGGGAATCAATTAAAAAAAAAACACAAACCAAGAAAACCCCAGAGATGGAGAGCTTAGAGAAGAGATCAGGAACCACTGAGGAATTCCAGAGATGGAGGAGAGAATCTCAGGCCCTAAAGACACAACTGCAGAAGCTGAAACAGTTTGCAAAGAAAACATAAAAACAAACAACTTCCTGGCAAAAAACTTCCAAAATATCAAGGACATCTTGAGAAGACAAAACCTAATGATAATAGGAATAGACTAAAAAGAAGACTCCATGCTCCAAGTTTCAGAAAATACTTTCAAGAAAAGCATAGAAGAAATTTCCCTAACCTTAAGAAAGAGAGGCCCATAAATATAAAAGAGGCTCACAGAAAAATAAATAGTCTAGACCAGAAAAGAAATTCCTCCAGCCACATAATAATCAAAACACTAAATCTAAAGAACAGAGAAAAAATATCAAATGCAGCAAGGGGAAAAGGCCAAGTAACATACAATGGCAGACCTATCAATATCACATGAGAATTCTTAACAGAGATTATAAAAAGCAGAAGGGAAGATATAATGCACACATTAAGAGGCCCACCCAGACTACTATACCTAACAAAAATTTCAATTAATATAGATGGACAAAAAAATAATCCATGGCTACATTGACCCCCCCCCCAAGGTCCTCTTTGGCATGCTCCTGTTCTGTTGCTTGTTTTTTGCTCCACTCAATGTCCATCCCATTTGTTCATTCAAACAAGCATTGATCATACCAATCTGGGTCCTCTTTCTTGTATATCCTCTCTAGGTGCGTAGATTTCAGCTTGAACTTCCTATCCTATAGGTTTATATAAGTGAGTATATGCCATATGTTTCTTTCTGCTTTTGGGATACCTCACTCAGGATGATCGTTTCCAGGTCCCACCATTTGCCTGCGAATTTCATGATTTCCTCCTTTTTAATTGCTGAATAGTATTCCATTGTGTAAAAGTACCACAATTTCTGTATCCATTCCTCAACTGAGGGACATCTGGGTTGTTTCCAGGTTCTGGCTATTACAAATA
>JAQQSO010003214.1:0-13737 GCA_028658305.1 Pachyuromys duprasi
TGTTTAATTATTTTAGGAAATACAAAAGCATGTTCATTAGCAAACTGAAGTAATTTATCTTTTGGATAATGATTGTCAATTCGTCCTGAATAATGAGCAAAGTCTATTGCCCAAGAAGCTGTATTTTGAAATAATCAATTTACTTGCTGTTTGGTAAAAGGAACTCCAATTCTGGAGGGTTCTTTTCCAAAATTCTTGCGAGATTCTTTTCGAGCCATTTGAACTAAACTGGCCACTGCTTCATAATATGGTGTCAGAACTCGAGCAGGAGACACAGGCAAATGTAACCATATTAATGGTCCTTTTTGCCACAGTACAGCAGTTGGTGTATGAACAGTAGCCAAAATATATGCACTCCAATCTTTTGAATAATCAATATATTGAACATGCTGTTTTTTAATAGCTAATTCTATCTTTTGTAAAGCATCACAAGCTTCTTTGGTAAATTCTCTTTTTGACAAAGGATCAGTTTCTCCTTTTAAAATGTCAAAAGTGGTTTTAGCTCTCCCGTAGTGAATTTTAAATGGGGTCTTAGCCAATTAATATCACCCATCAACTTTTGAAAATCATTTAAAGTTTTTACGTTGTCTTTTCTTAATTGAATTTTTTGAGGCATAATGGTCTGAGGATATAATCTACGCCCCAAATACAAATAAGGTGGCTCTGTTTGCACCTTTTCTGGTGCAATTATTAAACCTAGATCTTTTAAGGGTAAGTGTGCAAAAGCACTTAATAGAATCCCTTTATTTTTATGAGCCAGTAAAATGTCATCCATATAATAAATAACATACACAGAAGAATATGCTTCTCTAGTTTTAAAAATAGCTTGAGCCACAAATTTTTGACATAAAGTCGGACTGCTTGTTTGTAATACAAGCCAATGATACCTCTTCATAGGCTCTTTAAAATTTACTGATGGCACGCTAAAAGCAAATCTTTTTACAATCTTGAGGAGCAAGAGGAATAGTATAAAGGCAATCTTTTAAATCAAGTATAATTTTAAAAGTATCTCTAGGTATAGCAGAAGGGGTAGGCAATCCAGGTTGTAAGGCTCCCATTAACTCCATGGTTTCATTTACTTTTCTGAGATCTTGTAAGAGTCTCCATTTTCCTGATTTCTTTTTTATTACAAAGATAGGGGAGTTCCATGGAGAGTTTGAAAGACCAACACGACCGCTTTCAAGCTGTTCCTGTACTAACTGCTAGGCAGCTTTAATTTTCTCAAGAGAAAGAGGCCACTGATCCACCCACACAGGATCATCCGTTTTCTAAGTTATTGGATCTGCATGGGGTACAGGTTGTTCAGTGACCTCCCCTAAAAATGACCTAACCCCATTTTAAATTTACTTGGGGCAGGTATTAATGGCTGAGTTATGCCTTGTCCAGATGTTTCCAATCCGGAATTTGGTAATTGTCCTTGATTACTTATAATACTAGGGCTATAAAGATACACTCCCATGTTACTCATTACATCTCTACCCCACAGATTAACAGGAAAGCCAGGAACACTGTATGGTTTAAAAGTTCCTTCATGCCCTTCTTCATCTTTCCAAGTTAACTCATTACTACTTTGTTCAGGACATCGGCTTTGTCCTATTCCTCGCAACTGTGTAATAGAGGATTGTTTAGGCCAATATACAAGCCATTGATCAGCAGTTAAGACAGAGATATCAGCTCCTGTATCGAGTAACCCTGTAAATTTTCTTCTATTAATTTGTAACACTAGTTCAGGTCGATTGGGACCGATGGCTTGTACCCAATAAGTATTAGAGGATCCAAAACCTGCATCTCCTCTCCTATCCTTTTTATTTGCATTTTTTGTCTGAACTTGGGGGAGCAATATTAATTGAGCTAATCTTTGACCTTGATTTATTACAGAAATTCCATTTGGAGAGTGTGCCATAATTTTTTATTTCTCCTTCAAAATCAGCATCTATTACCCCAGGAGCTACTGAAATTCCCTGCATAGTAGTACTACTTTTTCTTAATAATAATCCCACTGTTCCCCTAGGTAATAGACCATAAACTTCTGTAGGTAGGGCCTGCATCCCCATTTCAGGAGTGAATACTGTGTAGACGGAGGAACTGAGGTCCAGTCCTGCGCTACCTGTGGTTGTTCTACAGATGTCCTGAATGGATTTCCTTGCTGAGGGACCATGTTCTGTAGTGCCCTATAAATTTGCTGTGGGGCCTGGGGCGGGCCCCTTTTCCAGTTTCCCTGCAGTAAAGGATTTCCTGCAGCATCTACTTTTGACTTACAGTCATTAGCCCAATGATTTCGTCTCTTACATCTTGGACATAGAGTAGGTTCCTTTTGACTCCCGTTTCTCTTACTAGCATTAGGACAATTTTTTCTTACGTGTCCCATTTGTCCACAATTAAATCAACTTCCAGATACCCCATTCTTTGGGCGTTTTTGTTGCTAAAACAATGTCTCTTTAATAGCCTTTCCTTGTAAGGCTGCAGCCATAGCTATATCCTGAGTATAAGATTGTCCAATGTCTGAGCATAATCTGATATAGTCAGAAATATCTCCTTTCTTCCTAAAGGGTCTCAAGGCAGCTCGGCAAGCACTGTTAGCATTCTCATAAGCCAATTGTTTTACTAATAATAAACCAGACTTTTCACCACTTATAAGTCTGTTTGCTGCTTGCATTAATCTTGCCACAAAATCTTGAAATAACTCATCAGGTTTCTGACAGATTTTAGACAAATCCTCCACCTGTCTATCTGCTTGTGGAAGTTTATTCCAGGCTTTTCGGGCAGCAGCATTTACTTGAGCATAAACAGCCACATCAAAATCTAATTGCTGCCCTATGTCTCTGTAAATCCTTTCTCCTGCAAGCATATCATAAGTTATAGGAACTCCCTGAGCTCTATTAAGTTTAGCTGTAGCTCAACAGTGCTCTTCAAAATCTGACTTCCATAATAAATTATCTCCTGCTGATAAGCATGCTCTTGTTAATTGTTTCCAGTTCCCTGGGCAGAGAGCCTCAGTAGACAAGGATTCCAACAGAGCTTGAGTAAAAGGCACTGTAGGACCATATTGAGAGCATGCAGCTTTTAATTATTTTAATTGTTTAAAAGGTATAGATGCATGAACTCTTGTAATATTACCTTGTCCATCAGGTTGTTCTAGAACTGGAAAACCATAAAACTCAGTTTTATCTTCTCTATTTTGTCTAGATTCTTGTAAAGAAGCTTGTAAGGGAGACACAGCTGTCCGTACAGTAGACGAAGGCTGAAGTCCCTTTGTCTTTTGGGTCACTGCAACTGTAGCAGTTCCAGGAGGGTGGCCCAGACCTGCAACTGATGGTGTTAAGGATTGAGCCTCACCCTCCCCAGTAGTTAATTCTTCAATTTTTCTGCTTATTTTCTCCAAGCCACATTCCAATCATTTAATTTCTTTTTTCCAAGGCTTACACTTTTTAACATGCATAGCCTGAATTGTAGGGGATCTCTCAGAATAATACTGATCTGGTTCATCCTCCATCTCTGTGACCTCATCAGGATCTGAGTCATCCTAAAAGTCCTCTTCTGACAAGTAGTTACTGTCATCAGGAGAGGAATACGACTCCTCTGAAGGAGTTGATAACCTAATATAATTTTGCCTTGAAGGCTGACACCTTTCTAACCTCTTTCTCTCTGAGCCTGAAAGTTTAACTTTCTTAGTTTCCTGTTTCTTATACAGACTACCTTTAATTAAGTTCCATACAAAAAACCCTAGGCTACTGCCTTGTCCCATTCTTTATTCTTGGATTTACTCACTGCTCCTTCAAATATAAATTCGAGCTTGAAGACAAACCAGCGGTGTCCTTCACTTTATCCTTGTATTTCAGGCCACACGTTCAGGCGCCAATTCTGCAGGAGCCCGCCAGCAGAGTAGAATGGGTTTCTGAGTCAGGAGTGAGGATTGAAATTAATAAAATACACAACACATATTATGTTCCCAGAGGCTTTTGGCAGTCTGCTCTTAGCGCCATGTGCTCTGCACCTGAAAAGCGGAGAGGTCAGGTAGCCTTGCTTTATTAATACAACACAGATAACATAATGGGTTAACTTCACAAGGAGGTGAGGCAGGAGTGGTGATTTTAACAAGCTCTCCCACCTGCTGTCACAAAACAAAAGGCAAATGGACTTGCAAATTCTTCCCTGACTCCAGGGGAAAGTCTGATAGAAGCCTGTCGTCCGTGCTGAGACTTGAATATCAAAGCAGCCACCAAAAGTGGCTGTGACCCAGCTCCGGACATTGATTCACAAACCATCAGTACTAAATTCCTAACCTTACATTTCTTATTTATTCCTAAAATGCAATGAGAATACTAGAATATAAAATTTGGCATAACTTCAAACTTTCAAGTTTATTTGAAATATTCAATGTCTCTTTACAAGTTCAGTTTTTCATTTCTGGTCTCCTATATTGTGCATGTGTTTATGTGTCCCAATGGGATGTATCTGTGGGTTTCAGGTGTGTTGTGTTTGTGTCTGATTTTTGTGTGTAGGGTGTGTGTGTGATGTGTATATACAACACATTGTGTGATCTGTATGTATGTGTGTTGTGTATATTTGATGTATCAGTGTATGTATGTGAGTGTGTGATGTGAGAGTGTGTAATTCGTGTGTGTTTGAGTGAGGATATTCATGTGCTCTGGAGCACATATGATGGTCAGAGAAACATCTTCAGTGCGGTCACATTCAACCTTGTTTGAGAAACATTTCATCTTCA
Source organism: Pachyuromys duprasi (assembly GCA_028658305.1). Classification (NCBI taxonomy): domain Eukaryota; kingdom Metazoa; phylum Chordata; class Mammalia; order Rodentia; family Muridae; genus Pachyuromys; species Pachyuromys duprasi. The sequence continues at coordinate 4,727 of JAQQSO010003214.1, forward strand.
GCAGTTGTGGCTATCTGCCTTCCAGAGCTTCCTGGCTATTTATTCTGTCTTTACCTCTCATCCTGCTCTAGAAACTCCTCAACCTTCCCAATGCTGCTAACCATATATACAGTTCATCAAGTTGTGGTGACCATCAACCATAAAATTATTTTCACTGATACTTTATAACTGTAATTTTACTACTATTATTAATTGTAATGGAAACATCTGATATTTCTTAGAAGACTCCTATGATTCAGTCATTCAACCCCGGAAAAGCAGTCATAAATGGGTCATGACCTACATGCTGAGAACTGCTGCTGTAGAATAAATAGGATTACACACAGGTGCTGCCTTTTCCAGCCTTACCTGAGTTCTGGATATCTGAACTCAGACCTTCCTGTTGTGTGCTAAGTGCTGACAAACACTGAGCAACCTCCTAGCGTAATTACTAATTAAATAAGAGTATGATTATTTTATTCAGGTGAGTGTCTGATGTTCCTTAACTATGGGAGATGGAGTCTGTCAACATAGAGAAGTATAAGAATCCTGCTGTATCCTACCAGTGATGACAGAAAATCTGCACAGCTCCAAGAACCAGGCAATATCGTGCCCTTGTATTTCACACATGCTGTGCTCTACAAATCACCACAGTAAACTGAAATCCAGCATGGAATTCTGATATTTGTTTTGGATGTGCTTCCTTCAATATGACTCTACCTCCTCCCATCTTCTGGAAGTACTTGTAAGTCTGACTTCTTAGATCATCTTCATTTTAACACTTTGGATTTGAGTTTATTCTCCTTTATACTGTTGTTCTTTAAGTTATGAGAAAATATGAATAAAACAAGAACACACACAGACAAATGCACGCACACACACAGACACACACACCTTCCACAGGCTCATTCATAGACTAAACAGTCACAAAATGATGGATGGATAATCCATCTCCAAGAAAGACAAACCCTAAGGAAGGAATAGATGAGAGAAGACCCAAGAGAAGAACTGCTTTTTCTTCCTAGAGTCAAAGAAAATGCGTATTCTAATTTAGTCAGTGCATTCCATTGGCCCAGAAGAAACTAAAGTTTCTCATCTCAGGTTTCTTTACTGGAGGACAGAAATGTCACCAGTCATGGAGGTCTCAGGTTTTAGTTCCTTTATCTCTATATCTAAAGCTTCCCATCTGGAGTCACAACTTCTCATAGAGAGCTGAGGTAATCTGACATCATGTGTTTTCCTGTTGTCTCTGTACTGTAGAGCATCCACCAATGGCAGTGTCTGTACCATCAGGCATCACCACCATGGTTGTGGTGGTCATTCACACTCAGCCTGAGACAATTGCATCTGCATCCTGGGGATCATTTCATAACTTGGTTTCACAAGGAATTAACAAGCCACCCACTTCCAACACATGCTAGAACTAATATCTCATCATAAATTACAAAAAGAAGCAATGTGCTTTGAGTGTTTTGCTTTGCCTGAGAAATAAGAACAGCAGGTGTCAGGCTGTGCTCCCTCAGGACATTTGGTACCTCGTTTGCCCTCCAGAGGGCACTGCAGCACGCACTAGTGTTTTTTCTTCCTCTGAAGGTCTTCCCCACCTACTGGCATCTCATCCTTTCTTTGCTGCTGCCTGAGTTTACAGCAAAGACAAGTGACAAGGATCAGACACTCTAAAGCTTCCAGGCTTGTGTTAGCAGCTTCACTGTTTTTATCTGAGCAGGAGACTTCTCCAGCAGATGCTTCCCCACACCTATTTTCAAGCTCCTGCTTTCTTCAGCCATTTCCTGCAGTCCTGTTCCAAAGAGTCCTTCCACACAGACTTGCAGTCTCCTGAGGCTCAGCCATGCGCCTGGCCATCCTCCCCCTGCTGGCGGTACACATTATCCTGAGTGAGTACAGCTGCCTTGTGGTCTCTGCATCCTAGGATTCTGACTGTCCCCAGTAAGGTCCACACTGTGATTACTGACCTACTATTCCTTTCCAGGGAGCACCAGTGCTCAGTCAGTGACTCAGCCTGATGCTCAAGTCACTGTCTCTGAAGACACCTCTCTGCAGAAAAGGTGCAACTATTCCTCCTCTGTGGCACCTCGCCTGCTCTGGTATGTCCAGTACCCATGGCAGGGACTGCAGCTTCTCCTCAGCTACTATTCAGGAGACCCAGTGGTTCACAGCATGAAAGGCTTTGTGGCTGAGTTTAGCAAGTGCGACTCTTCCTTCCACCTGAGGAAAGCCCCTGTGTACTGGAGCAACTCGGTTGTGTACTTCTGTGATCTGAGCTCTGGGGCTGCAGGGGGAGCTGAACACAAACACAAACACCCGTGGCAGTGGGTGCTCATACTCATGGTCTCTGTTTGTGGTCTTTGAAGAATGTCTTTCGAGTTAACGGCAAGGGTAGAAGAAGTGTTGCTCAGTCCAAGCTGCCTTGCACAACTCATTTCCAGCTGAAATATGCAGTGTCTGCTTTGTCTCAGAAGCTCGTTGTGTATTTTCAAAGTCATCTAATGCTCAATTGTAATTCTTTAGAATGGAACAGACTGTGTTATCTGTATAAGCATCTCCTGAGTGGACATTGCTTGGGCAGTGACCTCATTAAGCATCTATTTGTGTCCGTGGGGAAATGCCAAAACCTGGACTTCCATTTGTCATTTAGTGTGTCATCCACACAGAAAGTGAAAGGTGTACTCTTCAGGGTTTGTCCTGAAGTTTTCCTTTTCTACTCAGCCTTTCATACCGATTTTCCTACAAATTCTTCTTTTGGTGTTAAATATACTGGTCAGAATTGGTCATGATGTTAAATACTTTAATTTGGGAAAGAATCTGATGCATTTTGAGTTGATATAATGTTTCATCAGAACCTCAAAGTTTTATAAATCTATCATAATTATGTCAGCTCTAGCAACTATTGAAAAGAAACAGGAGGCTGACTGTGCCAGCAGTTCCAAGTTTGGTGGCCATTGAAGACTCCCAGCAGAGCTGTGGTCTGTTCCTTTACCTCTGCCTGCCATCTCCAATGGGCAAGCTCTGTCTGTAGTCCCAGGAACAGCAGCAATTGGAGACTGCCAGCAGACATGAGGTCAGTCCTGAGTCCTCTAAGCACTAGTTCTGGGCACTTGCACTGCCCGTGGTCCCAGTTACCACTGGAGACTGCCATCATAGGGGCAGCAGACATCAGCATCTACAGAAGGTGAAAGCTATCAAGGACTACCACGAACTGCCAAGTGTGCCAACACAAGGGACAAACAGATGGCTAGAGAACAGTGTAAGATCTCACTCAACAAAACCAGGGCAATACGGTACCACCAGAAACCAATAATCATACTCCAAACCCTGGATATCCTAACACACCCAAGGCACAAGATACCAATCTTAAATCTGTAGTCATGAAAATGATGGCGCCTCGAAAGATGAAAATAAATCCAACAAAGAAAGAAAACAAAATACAATCAAACAGATGAAGGAAATGAATAAGGAATTACAGGAAAAAACAAGCTATCAGGAGAAGAAGATGAACAAATATGTTAAGACCTGGCAAGGGAAGTAGAAGCAATAAAGGAAACAAAGTCTGCGACAGTCCCAGAAATGGAAAACCTAGGGACTAAAATCAGGAACTACAGATGCAAGTATCACCTACAGAATACAAGAGATGGAAGAGAGAATCTCAGGCATGGAATATATGATAGAAGACACAGAAGATACATCAGTGAAAGACGTCCCTCAACTGAAGATTGGATAAAGAAACTGTGGCATATTTACACAATGGTCTACTACTCAGTTATTAAAAACAAGGAAATAAGGAAATTTGCAGGCAAACGTATGGAACTAGAAAAGATCATCCTGAGGGCAGTAAACCAGACCCAGAAAGACACACATGGTATATATTCACTTATGAGCAGATATTAGCCATATAATACAGGATAACCATACAATCCACATACCTAAAGAAGCTAAGGAACAAGGAGGATACTAGGGAGGCTGCTTAATCTTCATTCAAATGCGCAAATAGAATAGACATAGGAAGCCATTGAAGAGAGAGAACAGGACTGGAGCCTAATACAGATGCCTCTGAAAGACTCCAGCCACCAGGGGTTCTAAGCAGATGCTGAAACTCACAGCCAAACTTTGGGCAGAGCACAGAGAGTCCTATGGAAGAGTGGGGGTTAGAAGGATCTGGAGAAGACAGGAGCTCCACAAGAAGACTGACAGAGTAAAAAAATTGGGGGCAAGGGTGGTACTACAGAGACTGATGCACCAACCACAGAGCATGTAGAGGACCTGGGCCCCTTCTCAGATGGAGCCAATAGACAGCTCAGTAGCCAAGTAGGTTCCTAGAATGGGGAGAAGGAGCAGTTGCTGACATGGACTCTGTTGCCTGCTCCTAGATCACTTTCCCCTGGTGATGCAGCATTGCCAAGCCACAGAAGAGGATGCAGGCAGTCCTGATGAGACTTGATAGGTTTGGGTCAGTTGGGAGGGGAGGAGGGGATAGAGGAAAGAAAGAGGGAAGATGGGACCAGGAAGAGAGGAGGGAAGGGGCTATGATCGGGATATAAAGTGAATCAATTTTAAATTATATATATCTTTAAATTAAAAAATATTTTTAATGTCCCTATGTGTCTTCCCAGCTACCCTATAGATATGCAGGTGATACATGGAATTTGCAGATCAGAGACTTTCATTTCTCTCCTTCCACCTCCCATGTCTACTTTCTTCATGAAGTTTTTGTCCCAAAATGCCATGTTAGTCTAACACATCCTTGAGATGAGCCAGTTCACAGGTCCTATTTTGACATTATCTTGTAGATATGTCTATTTTAATCTTCTTTTAATTGAAAACTAGAGTCTTGTACCACCTGTGTTCTGTTTAAAAAATATCTTTGAAATTAAAATATAAATACTTCATTGCCCCTTCCCTTTCTTACTTCAACCTCTCCTACAAAGAGAGTCACCCTCCAACTCATAGCCTTTGCTGCTTTTTCTTTAATTCTTGTTACATATAGAATCCTAAATATATAGCTGCAACCTGCCCAAACTACAAGATGTAACTTATATGAATGTGCATAATTTAAGGACTGACCTCATGGTATTCAAGAACAAACTTAGAGATTTTTCCTTGGATAAGAATAGTTCTTCTGTTCTCAGCATTTCTTAGCTGACTGTGGTTCTTTGTCTAGAGAGAGTCTCTGCAAGATTTCCTTTTTCCGTGTTAGCATGTCCATTGGTGCCATCTTGCTCACATCTTCTTTAGGCAACCATGGCATTGAGACTTCATGGGTATAGCTTCCATGACATTTCTAAGAGATGGCATCACACAGAAAACTTATTTCTCTGGCTCTTGCCATCTCTTTGTCCCTGCTTCCTGAATATTTCCTGCATGTGAGTTGTAGGAGCTGTGCTGCAGATAGATGAGCTGAGGCAGAACACCACATGGTCACTTGTTCTTTGTATTTGATTCATTGTAGCTGTTTGGCGAGGGGTGAGTTCTACACTTACCTGCTTGTAAAACAGGAGATGTTTATGATGCAATTAGGGATTTGCTGGTTCAGTAAGGTGGCAGTTGTCAGTTCTTCAATATCTATAACCTCACAAGCCCTGCAGAGTTGGCTAGGTTTTCAGTTCCAGGCATGATTTTCCTCTTGCTGAGTTATTTATTAAATCCATTTAGAGAGTTGTTGGTTGCCACCAATATATGAGTGTCACTAATTCATCCTTATGTTTCCATATCATATTGGTCATTGTAGCTTATAGAAAGCTTATAGATAGCTGTGTAGGAGAATTCATTGCTTCTCTCCCTTTGAAACTGCCTGTCACCCTCTGCTACCATGAAATTTAGTCATCAGGAAGGAGGACTTCAGTTCAAGGCAAGTTGGGATCCTTTGGGTCCTGTGTTCAAAAGGCATGATGTCATCACTAACAGCCAAAGTCAAGATTAATAGTCTATATTTTAGGACTTTCTTGAAAATTCCCAACCAGTAACTTGAATGAGGGATTCTCATAACTGATATTGACAGTTTTTGTTTTGTTTTGTTTTGTTTCTTTGTTGTATGTATTATGGCTCTTGGTCAGAGTATTTTCAGCCCAGATGAAAACATTTATTTTCAAGTATACTTGCATTTATATACGTATATACTTATATACATTTTATGTATTTTGGTAAATAGATACTAATATGCTTTCTTATGACTGTGTTTCTGACATAGTCTCTGTATTTTCATATTCTTTCATCTCTCTTCTTCTATGTTGATGTCCCTTCCCCTGCCAACCACTACTCTTCCTTTGTTTTTCCTATTTCTTCCATTAAATTATGCTTACCTTGCTATTTTCCTCTCAAGTGATTCTCCACAATCATATGTTCCCATTTGTATATTTCTGGCTTTATGATTCCTCCAATTATATATTTACATCTGAAGATCTTGAGTGCCAGAGCCCGCCAGCAGAGCAGAATGGGGTTCTGAGTTGGGTGTGAGGATTGAAATTAATAATGTACACTACACATATTATGTTTCAAGAGGCTTCTGGCCGCTTGCTTGTGGCTCCAATGAGCCCTATAGCGTCAATATGCTCTGCATCCGAAAAGGCCACGAGACCAGCCAGCCTTGTTTATTTATACAAACAGTTTACACAAGGGGTTAATTTTTACAAGGAATTGATGCAGAATTGAGATTTCTAACAAGCTCTCCCACCTGCTGTCACTAAACAAAAGGCGAATGGACTTGCAAATCCTTCCCTGTCTCCAAGGGAAGGCCTGGAAAAAACCTGTCTTGCTGTGCTGAGACTAGTATTGCAAATAGCCACCAAAGCAGCTATGACCTGGTCCACGACAATTCCCCCTTTTATATTTATTAAAAAAGATATTTATAAGACCCTAACTTATGAGTTATGCAGCGGAAGATTGTGCCTGTCTTAGGTTGTTTCTCCCAACGGAATATTCATATCCATAATTTGGCATATGATTTTTATCATTTATGCCCTGCTGTACCGCATAATCCCTGGAGAAATCTTACCTGTCTTTGACTAACCAACCTCTGCTAGGGAAGAAATGTGGGAGGGCCAGTGTCAAATGCAGATCAGCTCAGCTTAAACATCCTAAAAGGCTCAAGGCACTTTTATTGTTATTGATAGGAGCTCACCTCCCATCGCAAGCCAAGTCCAAAATAACATGCCTTAAAAGTGACTTAACACAAAACTCCTCATGTAAATATCAAGTTCTGAAAGACATTTACAGTAACCAATGCAAAATTCTGTCAGAACAGTTTGAAAGCTTACAAATACAGTGTTAGTTACAATGCAGGCAGGGAACATTAACATTTCCAATATCAGAGGAAAAGGAGAATTTACATAGGCAGTTACAGAACTTCCCAAGGATTTCTGGAGCAAGTTTGTTTTGGTTTGCTGAAAACCAGAGTCAAAACAAAGTTTTCAAGTCAGTCTTTCCTTTTACTCGTCCTGTTTTTGTCAAGAATTGTCCTCATTAACTGAGCAATCAAGTCTAGTTTTTTGGATAAGAGGTTTCTCTCTCTGCATGACGTCTTCTCCCAGGAACAGAATGAGACAAAGGAGTGAGTCTCACAGCTTTGCAGACGTTCATTCTCAGTCAGGAAGGAATTCACACTTCTTTGTTTTGCTTCTGGGGAACAGCTTTTGCAAATCAGACCAGCCTTTCTGGGACCCACCTGGCTCCTTCTGCATCCTGTGGAAAAACACAAACATATCCTCTTCCCCAAATTAATACGGGGTCAGGGCCTTGCCATAATCCAGTAATTGGATCTTTCCATTTCACCAGGGCATAATTATCCTTGGTGTTAGGATGCCATAATCGCTCAGCCGCAGGGCAGCCTTGTACATCCACATTTAAAAATTTTCAAATAAAAAGAGCATGATTAATATATTTTTTGGTGTTTGGGGATATAGCTCTGCCCTTTTTATTTTTTGCAATTGGTTTTCAAGAGAACCATGGGCCTGTTCCACAATTCCTTGGCCTTGAGGGTTATATGGAATGTCCGTTTTATGACATATATTCATTTGTGTACAAAAACGCTGAAAAGCTTGACTTGTATATCTCGAGCCATTATCACTTTTTATAATGGAAGGAACACCAATTGCAGCAAACACTTTAAGAAATGACTTATAAATGTTTGGTGGCTTCTCCTGTTAAGTGAGTTGCCACGATAAATCCTGAAAAAGTGTCAATGGTTACATGAACAAATTTTAGTTCCCCAAATTCTGGGACAAGAGTTACAACCATTTGTCACAAGTGATTAGCTGTCAGGCCTCTAGGATTGACACCATAATGAGGAACATTAAAATGTTCAGGACAAGAGGAACATGATCTTACAATTTGTCTAGCTGCTTCTCTGGTAATATTAAATTGTTTTCTTAAGCTCTTACTATTTTGATGATGTAACTCATAAGATTTTTGAGCCAATTCTTATTGAGTTAGTCCAATTAAACGTGTGGCTTGATCTGCCAGATCATTCCCTAAAGTCAGGAGCCTAGGAAGGCCTGAATGGGCCCTAATACGCCCCACATAACAAGGCTGTACATGGCTCCAAATACTTTGTTGAATATCTCTAAATAGATCTTGTATTTGTTTATTAGCCATAATAACATATGTTACAGTCTCTAGGACTTGTAAGGCTTTAACTATATAATGGTTATCAGCGTACAAGTTAAAAGAGGTAGAAGCCATAATTTTAAAGACTGCAGCAACACCTCGTAATTCTGCAACTTGAGCTGAGGCTGGCAAAGTTTGCAAAACAAAAGCTTGTCCTTCTAGTACATACACAGCTTTTCCATTTGAAGATCCATCTGTGAATACAGTTGGAACTTGTGGTAATGGCTTCTGTTTAATTATTTTAGGAAATACAAAAGCATGTTCATTAGCAAACTGAAGTAATTTATCTTTTGGATAATGATTGTCAATTCGTCCTGAATAATGAGCAAAGTCTATTGCCCAAGAAGCTGTATTTTGAAATAATCAATTTACTTGCTGTTTGGTAAAAGGAACTCCAATTCTGGAGGGTTCTTTTC
>JAQQSO010003215.1:0-13735 GCA_028658305.1 Pachyuromys duprasi
TTTATGTGCTCTTGGATTCGGTTTGCAAGTATTTTATTGAGTATTTTTGCATCAATGTTCATAAGAGAGATAGGTCTGAAGTTCTCTTTTTTTGTTGGGTCTTTATGTGGTTTAGGTATCAAGGTGACTGTGGCTTCATAGAATGAGGTTGGTAATTTTCCTTCTATTTCTATTTTGTGGAATAGTTTAGAGAGAATTGGTGTTAGGACTTCTTTGAAGGTCTGGTAGAATTCTGCACTAAAACCATCTGGCCCAGGACTTATTTTTGGTAGGGAGGCTGTTGATGACTGCTTCTATTTCCTTGGGTGATATAGGTCTATTCAATCTTTCTACCTGATCTTGACTTAATTTAGGTAGATGGAATCTCTCAAGAAAATTGTCCATTTCATTTAGATTTTCAAATTTTGTGGCATATAGGCTTGGGTAGTAAGACCTAGTGATTTCCTCAGTGTCTGTAGTTATGTTCCCCTTTTCCTTTCTGATTTTGCTGATTTGAATAGTTTGTCTTTGCCTTTTTGTTAGTTTGGCTAGGAACGTGTCTATCTTGTTGATTTTCTTAAAGAACCAGCTCTTGGTTTCATTGATTCTTTGAATAGTTTTATTTGTTTCTAATTGATTGATTTCAGCCCTGAGTTTGATTATTTCCAGCTGTATGTTCCTCTTGGGTGTATCTGCTTCTTTTTTTCCTAGGGCTTTCAGTTGAGCGATTAAGTTGCTTGTATGAGATGTTTCAAATTTCTTCTTGAAGGCACTTAGTGCTATGAACTTTCCTCTTGGTATTGCCTTCATTGTGTCCCATAAGTTTGGGTATGTTGTGCTTTCATTTTTATTGAATTCTAGGAAGTCTTTAATTTCTTTCTTAATTTCTTCCCTAACCAAGCTGTCCTTGAGTAGCAAGTTGTTCAGTTTCCATGTATGTGCAGGCCATTTGCTATTTCTGTTGTTGTTGAGGTCCAGCTTTAGACCGTGATGGTCAGATAGGATACAAGGGATTATTTCAATCTTCCTGTATCTGCTGAGGCTTGCTTTGTGACCAACTATATGGTCTATTTTGGATAAGGTTCCATGAGGTGCTGAAAAGAAGGTATACTCTTTTGTGGCTGTGCTTTTTTTATTTTTATTTTTTCCTTTTTTAAACTTTTTAAAGGGCTGCTTTGCCTGCACATTTGTCTGTGCACTGTGTACGTAAGTGCCTGCATAGGCCAGAAGAGGGGATTAGACACCCAGAGAATGAAGTTACAGGTAGTTGGGAGCTGCCATATGGGTTCTCAGAACTGAACTCAGGTCCTTTTAACACCTGAGCCTTCTCTCCAGCCCTCTATTGTGCTTTTTATTTGACACTGAATTGCTCATTTCTAAGATTACTTCAGTTTGGTATTTGTTTTTGTAAAACTATCTCTTTAATGAATTCCATTTTTTGATCGTTCAACGACTTGTGTAATTTACCTCTTCTGAGCTCCTTTTGATGCATTCAGGAGATTATACAGACCCTTTTTCATTTCTGTGAACATGTTGATCATTGTTTTGAATTCCCGTTCTAGAATTTGTCTGAGTTTGTTTGTTTCTTCCTTTCTCTTTCTCTTTCTTTTGGTTTTTCGAGACAGGGTTGCTCTTTATAGCCTTGGCTGTTCTGGACTTGTCTTGTGGACCAGGCTAGCCTCAAACTCACAGAGATCTACCAGTCTCTGCTGGGATTATAGGTGTGTGCCACCGTGCTCAGCTGTGTTGAGTCTTTTTCATTCTGAGCCTTTACTCTGATATTCATAACTTTTGGATAAGATACTGTGTTTGCTTTTCATGTTACTTGTCTTTTTATCCTTTGGCTTTATGTATCAGGAGTTAGGTCATTCATTTTCTTTCTACCTTTTAACCTTTCTACCTTTCAGAAGTATTTGTAATGTTTAGTAGAATACTCTGCAATAATTTTGACTATCTGGAATACACCCCCTGTGAAAATAGAATAATAGTTAAGTATACAATAGTCACTCCTTAACTGCTAATCATTCTATGGAGCAAAGTGAAATTAATGGTACTTGCTTAGTGAACTGGTATATTAGTTACACAGTGCATATTCAAAGAAACAGAAATGAGAGACTAGAAATTAACATTGGGATGATAGAGACAAAGTAAAAGAGAGCCATGTTTATGATTAACGGAGCTATAGTAGTAGGAAGTGGTAGAGGAATTATACAGTTTTGTCTGAGGAATACTGGAAAGAGGCAATATGCCATTAGCATATTGAATAGTTCAATTCCTAGATTGAGCACAGAAACCCTGCAGATCAGGCTAGACTATGTTCTTTGGGAGAGGAAAAGGCAGAAGAAAAAAGGTAGTTGGGGGTAGGGGTGGTGGAGCAATATAGGGCAGCAGCAGAGCAGGGTCAAGTTCCTGTACTACAATGACATTGGTCATTAAACAGAACTGAACTCTGAGAAGATAGTTGTGTGTGGAGGAGAAACGAGGTAGGATACAGGTACGACACATGTCTGGGATGTTTGTTGGCTTTGTCTTCATTGAGTTCCTCTTGAAGGAGATGAGGAAATGAAGAAAGGACAGACACACATTCAGAATGTAGAAAAGCTAGGATCTAGTGGGCTGTGCTTGTTCTGATGGAGTACACTTACTATGCAACATCCCAGAACCTCAGCAAGTTTATTATGTACAGTGCAGGGGGAAGGGAGGAGCGAGCTAGTCTTTATGGGACCTCTCTGTACAAGAGCAGTTTCAGGTTGCTGTCAGGAGGGATCTGCTGTTGCTAGTGTTCATAGAACATTCATACCTGTACATACTGACAGGAGGAAGGCTTTGCCATCCCCTGAACCTCGCGCTGTGGTTAAGGTCTTGCCATTCCTTTGGGTTCCAGGCATTGGGTCCTTGATGTGGCCATGCCTACATCAACAATACAAATCACTCAGTATATTCTTTTCATGTTCCGTCTGGGCGTTCTAGCTCTCCGCACATACCTGGTGCTGGGAAGTCCACTATTACTAGATGATTCTGCTCTCTCCTGAGTCGCTGGATGATGGGGTTATCGATGCTGAGCCTCAGATCTGGTCACACCTCTTAGAATTCATCACAGAAAGTAGAGTACTGTTCTACTGAAAATTCTTATTGGCAGTGTCCCTCTGCAGCTCTTGCTAATTCCTACTTGTTACTTTGAGTTAGTTTCAGCTTATTGAATGCTGTACAGATCTGATTAGGGTTTTGTTTCCAGTCTTGGAGTATTCTGTTAGTCTTGTTTTATAAAACTGAAATAATAGTCCTGTACCACTTGCTCTGAAATTTCTGAGAATGTCATTTGCATAGGATGTCAGCTGCCACACAGAAGCAGATGTTTGTGAAAGTATGTCTTGCTTCTATTCTGTTGACTGTCAGTACCACACACCCAGTGCCAAGAGTTTTTCCTAGCTTTTCCTGCTACTGCTGCTACTGCTTGGGCATTACCTTTCCCCACCAGCTATCTAAGTGTGTTACTTTTCTTGTTTTTTCTTTCTTTTTTTTTCTTTTCTTTTCTTTTCTTTTTTTTTTTTTTTGAGACAGGGTTTGTCTGTGTAGCCTTGTAGATCAGGCTGGCCTTGAACTCACAGAAATCCGCCTGCCTCTACCTCTCTAGTCTGGGATTACAGGTAGTGGGCCCAGTGTGGGCCCGCTATTGTGCCCGCCAGTGTCTTACTTTTCTAGTACCTGTTCAGCTTTCCCTAGATTATTCCTTGGAAACTCTGGCCAACTGTACTCGAGTGTTGTCTGTTATACTGAATATCTCTTTTTAGTAGTTTTTTTTTTTAAGTGATTTTAAATTCTTATTTTATTTGTATGTGTTATATGCCATGTACCTATGTGGGTGTACATGCTTATGGGTGCACACATGGAAGCAAGAGGAAGGTATCTTGTAGTGTCCTCTTGTCACTCTTTCTTATTCCTTTAGACAGATTATCATCCTGAACCTGGAGCTTATATTTTTTTGATAGGCTTGTTGCCAGCAGGCCCTAGCTATCTGTGTGCCCTGATTATTCATTGCTAGTGTTCCAAACTAAAAATGTCTTTTCTCTTTTTCTCCTATTTGTTTTTGCTTTTGAAGAGAGGGTTTCTGTATGTAGCTCTGGCTATCCTGGGACTTGCTCTGTAGACCAGGAAGTCCTGGAACTCAGAAGAGCCACCCAGGGCTGGAGAGGTGACTCAGTGTTTGGGAACACTGGCTGTTCTTCCAAAGGACCCTGGTTCAATTTCCAGAACCTACGTGGCAGCTCACAACTGTCTATGACTCCAATTCCAGGGAATCTGACCCCCTCACATACAAATGTAAATAAAACAATTAAAAAAATCTGCCTACCTCTGCCTCCCTAGTGCTGGGGTCAGAAGTGTACTCCAGCCCTGCCCTGTCAGACTAGAACTTTCCATATTGAATGTGTGTGTGTGGAGACTCTGTTGACTCATTTGTTTATTAGTGTCTATATTCTTAGAGGATTTTAGGATTTTCCTAGAAACAAGATTATATCATCTGAAAATAGACATAGCTAGCTTTCTTGCCTAATTACTATGTATAATAGTAATGTAGTAAGGAGAGACTTTCTTCTTTTACTCCTCATGGTGGGTGAAACATATATTCTTTCTTCAACAAAGCATTTAATTATAAATTCTGGGGTGTGCTCTTTAAAAAAAACAAGATTCTGGGTTGTCTTGTGGTAGGTGACAGATGTTCTGATCTCAGTAAATGGACAGATGAGAAAGAACAAACTTTAGCCTGATTTCTGAAAGCTAGCTAAGAACTAAGGAAAGAGTCCAGTGTGGTAATGGAAAGTGGCACCAGGCTTTGAGTTGGATCTCTTGGCTTGATTCTTCCATTAAGTAGTTTTTGACATGTCAGAAGTTTCTTAGCATTCTGTCCTAGTTTTCCCATCTGCTTTCTGTATATTTTCATTGCTGAAGGAAGAGCAAGTCAGATGAAATGTGTTTTGTGAACTGATGTTCATTGCTTTATATTCATTTGACAAAGAATCCAAATGACATTAAGCTATAGAGTGTAGTGTGATAAAATAAAATTGACTTGGGTTATGCTGTGTTCTTTAAAGAAGGTATAGTCTGATAATGTGGTAAATGTCTAAAACAGAAAGTTAAGAATGATGGATCTGGTCACAAGAAGGCACCATTGCATCTTTCTTGGAGTTGGTATGGCTGTATGAAGAAGGAAATCTTCAGTATAAAAGATAGAGGATGTTTCTCCATAGGCAGTGAAAACATGGTAATGGTCAAATCTAGTAGTTCTTGGTATATTAGTTTAGTTTCTCATACTGTGATGCAATACCTTGAAAAAAAGCATCTTTGGCGGCGGGGAGAGCTTTTATTTATTTATTTTGGTTACAGTTCCAGAGGGTGTACAGGCATGGCAGCAGCAGGTTCAAGACTGGACAGTCACATTTTGTTCATACAAGCCAGATGTGCTGTCACACACCTGTAATCCCAGCACTGAGGGAGGAAAGGGGAGCAGATATCTCTGAATTCGAGGTGAGCCCCTGGTCCACTAAATGAGTCCCGGACAGCCAAACCTACAGAGGGAAACTCCATTTTGAAAAAAACCAAACACCAAAACAAAACAACAAAAACATTTTGTTCACACACAAGAAGCAAGCAAACAAACAAAAAAAGGAAATGGGCTACACATCCTGAGAGCCTACCACTAGTGATGGGCTTACTTAAGCAAGTTCCCACCTCCTGAAGTTTCTATAACCTTCCCAAACAGTACCCAGGTAGTGAACAAGTGTTTAGACTCATGCCATGCATCTGGGCGGGGTGGGGGGCCACTAAATCTATTCAAGTCACAACTGTAGGGAAAACTAGATTGGGATCAGATAGAGCTGCAGAACTTTGATAAACTGGGTTAACAAGGTGAAATTACATACCATAGGAATATCATCAGTGGTATTCTTACTACATAAGTATTTATTGGGCTTTTGGAATTGGCCAGGTTTGTATTCAAAGTCAAGTTTTGAAGATAGCATCTCTCAGTTTAGTTGGATAAAATAGTTAAATTATTTTTATTATAATGATATAAGGCAATGTGGGAGGATCATTGGACAAAGATTATCTCTAGTTCTGTCATATTAAGGAGGAGGGATGTGTTGTTGTTGGTGGTGTGTGTGCGTGTCTGTGTTTGTGAGTTTAGACAGTCTTATGTATCCCAGGCTGACCAGAGGCTTGCTGTGTAACCTTGAACTTTGATATGAATTTCCTTCCTCCAGTTTCTGAGTGCTGGGATTGTGGTTGTGCCCTCACCATGCCTGGTTTATGTTGTGTGGGTGATTGAACTCAGGGTTTCCTGTGTGCAGGGTAATTATCAGTTGAACTATTTACACAGTTCCCATGAGCGGAAATTTTAGATAGGTGGTAAACATTGTTAAGTATCCCTTTGTCTGGCAGATAGAGAAAGTGTTGAGGGGAATGTGAGAAAAGCATTCTAGGTCTGGTATTTTGTTAATTTTGAATGGCTGGGGAAGGGCTTTGTACACATGCTATGATTAACGAGTTTTGGTAGAGAGGTAATTGGAAGAAGGTGACTACATGGAGAGTAAGAAAGGGTGGAGATGATGTAGGAGCCTAGAAAAGAGACTACTCCAAGTAAGTGATGCTCAAGAGTCTAGAGACCTAGTGGAGTGTAGAATGACTTCAGGTTTCTGCCCCTTTAGCAGGTACCATTGCAAAACGATAGGGAATATTTCAAATTTAATATACCTTATTGGTTTAGCTGTATTGTACTGAGAGCTGCTTGTGGTAGTTGGAAGTGAGGAGGAGGTGACTTTAAGCCAGGGCTTTATATCTTTCTCAGGTATAGAGGCATACAAAATAGCTTAATAGATCAGACACTCACTGATAATAAACCAGAAATTTATTTTATAGCAATTCCTTGACATGAATACAATTTTATTAAAGATACAACCAGATTTGATAATAAAGAAATGCATGTACCTTGTCATTTTTACATGAAGAATTAAATGTTGACTGAATACTTAACACTGTCTTGTGTAGAGCTCTTCACTATTTTTCGAAGACTGTTAATATTGATTAATATTTTGATGATTAATGCTGAGAGCACTGCTTTGCATAAATATATATTACAAAATGGCGGAGGCATGCCATTTCAGAAATTGGTGGGAATCATATATATCCTAATGTCCATACCAAAATCTATCTGCTGTTGTTTTTTTTTAACTCAGAAATTTAAACAGCAATTTTAAAAATCAAAACATTCTGGCACAGTACAGCTCAAAGATATTACTTCTTAATTACATGCTGAGCAGTGACATCGAGAAGCTAAGAAAACACCTGTTGTTTCTATAAAAGCATAAAATTTTGTGTGGATAGTAAAATACTGTGGTTTATAACCTACAATAGTCTCAAGTCTGAGCTCTGAGGTGTTTCAGGTAACATTGGCATGGTATAGTGTGAAGGCATGCCCAGTGTGCATGCTGTACGCTCAGAACCAAGATTGTGGTGAAGCTGCACAGTAACACTGCCAGAAACCTCTCGTATCCATTACGTTTGAGTTTTGAATTGACTTCTGGTTGTTGAACCTTCAGGGACCTTCAGATGTTTAAATTCACAGTTTAAGAGCCTGGGGTTTAAGTTATCATATGTGTCTTAGTCACTGTTCTGTTTTTGTGAAGAGACACTATGACTAAGACAGTTCTTATAAAAAGTATTTAATTGTGTTTGCTAACAGTTTCAGAGGTTAGTCCATTATCATCATGGTGGGAAGCATGGTGGCATGCAGACAGATATGGTTCTGGAGAAGTAGATGAGAGTTCTACTTCCTGATCCATAGGCAGAGAGACAGAGACAGAAACCACAAAGCCCATGCCTAGTGACACTTCCTCTACCAAGGCCAAACTTCTTTATCCTTCTAATCCTTTCAAATAGTGCCACTTACTGGTGACTAAAAATTCAAATATGGGAGCTTATGGGAGCCGTTCTTCCTCAGACGATCACATTTGTAAGTATAAATTAAATTCTTTGTGAGAATGAATACAGTACAGAAGAAAACCTTAAGAGGCAGAAGCTGCCAGCATATATGGTCAGGAAAAAAGTAAGGAAGCAGAAATGGTAGGAAGAATTTTTGAGAATGTACTTAATATTGTCATCATAGACAATGAAATTTTCTTGTAGTTTTGTAAAGTATGTTTATTTTCTAGTTAATTTCAGTGAGTATATGAGTTTATGGGCATAGGAATTTGAGTACCAGGAAAGGTAAAATAGCAAGATACGAATCAGCACTTGCTCTTTTGATTTACCTGTCTATAATTAAAAAAAAAAAGATTATTGTGTGTATGAGTCCATAGGTATGGGTAAGGAGCTAAGAAAAAGTGTTTTGACAATCTTACAGGTTATGTTGTTTGTGGTCACTACTGTGTAAAGTAAGGTTCCAGAGAATGAGGCATCAAGAGTTTATCAGAGGGTGTACTGTATGTAGCAGTGATGTTGAACATAAGGTGGAAAATAATATAGTTTGTGTGGGAAAAGACATGCCTGGGTAATCTGGGAACTGAGGTTGTGAGCTTGACGAAAGTTGTGTTAGTTTGAGTAACTACTAAGAAGAAAAGGCAAGTGAAGGATTGAGAGTATGTTAAAAAAAATCGTGCAGTGAGGATTGGTTTGGTTATGCTGTCTACAGTAATAATGGAACATAGAGAAGATGGTTGGGCAAAAGAGAAAAGTGATTTTGAGGATAAAAGAGGATGGTATGTCTGGTAGGCTACATAGTAGTCCCATAAGATATCCATGTTATAGTCCCTGAAATGTGTACATTAAATATGTTGTGGCATAAAATTGATATTAAAATGTGATTAAATTAAGGATTTTAAGATCCAGGGATTATAAGTTATCCTGGAGTTCCTGTACGATTGAAAGGCGGTTGAGTCAGAAATGCCGTGTGACAGTAGAGACAGGAAACAAAACGTGATGGGGCAGAGGCCTGGCGGTGGAGGTCTTGAGTAAGTGAAGGTGGGAAAGGCGAGGGAACGTCTTTTCCCAAGGGATTTTGGCTGCTAGCTACGTGGTTTAATCAAAGCTCACTGGATTTCTGTCTCTAGAGCTGTGAGGTAATTTGTATTTCTCTGTTACCATGTTCGAAGGAGTTTGTTACAGCAACAGTAGGAAATATTCAGAGGGTATTTTTATAAAGGAATAGAGTTAGGATCAATAAGATGAAACAATTGCTGAGATAATGTGTGTTTACTGGGAAATGAAATTTGTAGTCTGGCTAAGTAGATAGAGAATAGTAAAAGTAAAAAAAGAGACTGCTCAAAGGAGCGACCATTAAGAGGAAAATGTATACACTTTCCAAGTCTTAATTTCATATGGAATCAGTAGTTTGAGTCTAGTAGTATGAATGAGATTAGATAGGAAATTTTTAAATGAGATACATTTAAGAGTCATTTACAGTGCTGTTGGAAATAATTAGTAGAACACTAAAAACAGCATATAATAAAGTACACAGAATATTATTTGTTGTTGTCTGTTTTATTTTTTGTTTTATTTGAGCCAGTGTCTGATTATGTAGCTCTGGCTAGTCTGAAACTCACTATGTAGACCTGACTGGCTTTTAACACACAGGGATTTTTGCATGTTTCTGCCGAATGCTGGGAATAAAGGTGTGTCTATGTCTAGCCATTTAAATTTTCGATTTAGGAAGGTAGCTAAGAAATGCTGAAATCCTTGAATGAGATCTTTAGAAATTATACATAAATAATTTAAAATCTAAATTGTGCATTTAAGAGAAAAATGCAGTTTGTTGGTGGTGGTCCGTTCCCCCCCTCCCGCCCCCTCAAGAGACCCAGAGAGAGTTTCTCTGTATAGCCTTGGCTGTCCTGGAGAGCAGGATGGCCTAAAACTCACAGAGATCTACCTGCCTTTGCCTCCCAAGTGTTGTGATTAAAGGCATGAGTCACCCAGCTAAAAGCTGTGTTTTTTGTTTGTTTGTTTGTTTGTTTTGTTTTTTAATGAGTTTTGTTCAATTTGCTTAACATAATAATTTCCACTTTGATTCGTTTTCCTCAAATGCCATGATTTCATTTTTGCTTATGGCTCATTAAAGTTCCAATGTGTGTATGTACCATGTTGTTGTTCTTGTTTTAAAACCCATTCCTATGTTGATAGACATCTAAGTTGGTTCCATTTCCTAACTGTTGTGACTATTGCAGCACTAAACATGACTGTGGAAAGACATTTTAAAAAAGAAATAACACTTAACATGATATTTTTCAGTTTGGTAACCATTTCATACTTCTTTTGAGGACTTGAAGACTAGATACTTAGAGTTTTAGTTAGCCTTAAGTTGTTTAGGATTTAAGAAAATGTTTTTAAGGTCTAGGAAGTTTTAAGTTGATAAATACAAGATATGACAGAGCATGGTTTAGGTATAAAACTTTAGACTCACCTAGATAGGACACATAGTATTTTCTTCAAGGTTGCCTAATGTGAGCTAAACATTTTGAATGTAACTTTTACATATGGAATGCAACATTTCCTGATTGTTTCATAACTGTTCTTACTGTATGTAGTTTAGTATAAATAAGTAAAGTCCATTTGCAAAAAACAAACAAACAAACAAACAAAACAACTCAGAAGCTTTTGGAGTCTGTGTTTCTGTGAGAATTCATCCCAGGAACTTACATTGGCAAATGGTTCTCAGTGGCGCATTGGATATTTCCTTCAGCAAAAAGAATTTAGGAATCTAAAAATTTAATAAAGTATTTTGGCTTAAGATTTGGCATACCTCTATCTAGACCACTGAAAGTTCTAGAAAGTTATGTAGGTTAGTTTACAATTATCTTATTTTGCATTTAATTAAATGTCACTTATTTCAGTGAATAAGTACAGGCTTATTTTTAATAATTGATATATACAACATTTAATGTCTTGGAATTTTAAAAACTACTACTATTAATCTGAAACAATTATATACATTTTTATGTAAGGCATGGTACTTATATGAAATGAAAGTTCAGTACTGAAATGAGTTGGGACTTACTTCCACATTAGTTTTAAAAGAGTGAAGGAGAATCTGGACTTTCATTTCAGTTTATCTTGAACCAAGTAATTAGTTTGTATTCTAGAATTCGAGAATGTTTATAAAAATGTACCTCTACATTGTATTAATACCAGCCATAAATAGAAATAGCCTGTTCTTTTGTTTCTGTCATTTTCACTGTGGGTTGCTGGAAGGAATTTCTTGCTTCATTTTCCTACTTCCTATAATTTCCACAAAGTTTCTTCAGTAAGACTGTCTTTTTGGAAGTTTACTGTGTTAACCTGTCCTGCTTTGGAATCATCATTTCTAAGAAAGTCTAATAAGAGCTTTCTTTTCCTGTGTTCAGTATATTAAAATGTGTTAACCTGTCTCCTGTAGAGTTAAAAATTGTCAACTTAACACCTGGTATATGACTATTGCAGGTTAGTTAAGGCTCCAGAAAGAAATGGAATCCAATTTAGATGGTAGAGAGATTATTGTTTTGTTTGTTTGGTTTTTCTAGACAGGGTTTCTCTGTGTAGCCTTGGCTGTTCTGGACTCTCTTTATAGACCAGTCTAGCCTTGAACTCACTGAGATCCGCTTGCCCCTGCCTCCCTGAGTGCTGGGATTACAGATGTGCGCCACCACACCCAGCTTTCTTTCATTTTTAAAAGGACTTTACATTTCCAGTACTGACACATTCCCCGCTCCCCTCCCCCAAATATGTACAGTGTATATACCCAACTGAGTGTGTATATGTGCACCACCCTGTGTGCACAGGAGTCTGTGGAGGTCAGAAGAGGGTGTCCAATTCCTTGGAACTGGAGTTGGGGATGTTTGTGAGCCTCCATCTGAGTGCTAGACTTCTAAAGAAGGGATTGTATGGGTAAGATTGAAGGGAACATAAAACGAACATAAAAGATAGAAGGGAACAAAAAGAGTAATAGGGAACTCTGAAGTGTCAAACATAGGAGGCATCATGTTAGTGAAGAAAGACAATTTATGCCAGAAAATGTGACCAAGTGGAGGGAGGGAGGGAGGTGGAAGACTCTATCTGGTGCTGTCATTGGTAAATCCTTATTGCCTATTTCTCCTTTTTGAGTTAACAGTGATGGCCTGATGCTGCCTTAATTGTTAAATTTCTTATGAGGTTTTCTGTTTGTTTTAAATCCAACTTTATCTTTGGGCATTCAAAGGCCAAGGAAAAGGAAAAATATTTTAAAGAAAATTGCCATCTGGTATTTTACTTAACAAGAACAACAAACCTCTCCAGAAACACTATATTATCATTTTGAAATAAAGTAAATTTGTTTTATTTCAGTGATTCAAATTAGCATTTTATAAAGTTTAATTTTGTTCCTGATTAAATGTTAATTATTTTTCATCAGACGGTCTGCCAAATCCCGAAGCAGAAGCCCATATTCATCTAGGCACTCAAGATCTCGTAGCAGGCACAGATTGTCTAGATCCAGAAGTCGTCATTCAAGCATCTCTCCTAGCACACTAACTCTGAAGAGTAGCCTGGCAGCTGAATTGAACAAGAATAAAAAGGCAAGAGCTGCAGAGGCAGCAAGAGCTGCAGAGGCAGCAAAAGCTGCAGAGGCAGCTAAGGCTGCTGAGGCAGCTGCCAAAGCTGCAAAAGCCTCAAATGCCTCTACACCTACAAAGGGGAACACAGAAACTGGTGCCAGCGCCTCTCAGACAAACCATGTGAAGGATGTGAAGAAACTTAAAACTGAGCGTGCACCTTCTCCTTCAAGTGGTGGGACCTTCAAAAGTGACAAAGCAAAAACAAAGCCACCACTTCAGGTAACAAAGGTGGACAATAATTTAATTGTAGATAAAGCCACCAAGAAAACAGTTGTTGGGAAGGAGAGTAAATCTGCTGCTACTTCAAAGGAAGAACCAGTATCTACTAAAGAGAAAACCAAGCCACTCACACCGAGTGTAGGACCCAAGGAGAAGGAGCAACATGTGGCTTTAGTGACCTCTACACTACCACCATTACCTTTGCCTCCCATGCTGCCTGAAGATAAAGATGCTGATAGGTAAGTGCAAACAAATTTGAAATTTGTTAGTAACCATTCAAAGAAAACAAATTTAACTTTAAATTGAGAAATGATTTGACCTTCTAGCTTATCTTTTCCCAAAGTTAGCATGAAAGTTTTTTGTTTTGTTTTTTTTTAATTTTGTTGTTTTTTGGAGAATGAACAAGTGGGGAGGTTGAGATGGCCTCATACTATGTGGCCCTTGGCTGGCCTGGACCTTTGTTTAGAACAGGCTAATTTCTTAACTCACAGAGATCTGCCTGCCTCTGGCTCCTGAGTGCTTGGATTAAAAGTCTGCACCCCCACACCCATCCCACCACAGTTTTCCTGATTACTCTGTTTCTTGCTTTTTGTCTTTCTTCGTGTCTTTGCGCCTTGAATGGGTTTTTATGTTTTGTGGTTATGACATTTCCTTACTGAATACTACTATAGACACAGCTGTGCCAGTAATTTTTTTCTGTCAGTGACTTATTAAATACAAAGTTTTAAATGTATAAAGAGAAAACATTCTTTTCAGTGAAGTTTTAAAAATATTCTACTCTCTGACAGAGGGCTAATATCCAGTATATATAAAGAACTCAAGAAGTTAAAAAGCAAGAAACCAAATAATCCAATTAAAAAATGGGGTATGGAGCTAAAAAGAGAACTGACCGTAGAGGATTATAGAATGGCAGAAAAACACTTAAA